>OMKK01025876.1:1695-17553 GCA_900302305.1 Polymixia japonica
CCCCCCAACAAAAGCTACGTTGACCTCCCATCTGAAATGTTGCCCTTTTATCTTAATTAGCATACATGGCCCCAGAAGTCATCACCAGAGCAAAGGGTGAAGGCCATGGGCGAGCAGCAGACATCTGGAGTCTGGGCTGTGTCCTCATTGAGATGGTCACTGGAAAGGTAAGTCTGATGGATCACACGATGGAAAATCTAGCCCAACCGTCATACCATGCACTGTTTTTCACCCACTTCTAGCTTGTCTTATTCTAGAGATCGCAAGCTTTTGTGGCAGCCTAGTTCTGCATTTATATTACATACCATGCAAGGTTTTATCAATGCTGCAGTGTTTTAACCAGGCATCAACAAAACATGTAATATGTGAAGTCTCACTGACCGTCAAAGCCATCAATTGACTTTTAAAACTGTAAAGATTCTATGCAAGATATGAACATCACCCAAAAATGTTTGTCCTACTTAAAATTAGCAGCTTTTCAATCAAAATCCCCAGCTTCCAGCCAGCTTTTCTTTTTCTGTTTAGACTCTATGGAACCTAGTCTTCACACAAAATCCACTGCCAGTTCCAGAGTTGTGAAATGACATTGGTTGTTAAAGATTTGTCTGGCTTAAAGTGTCACAAACTTGTCACAGCAACTCAAAACATCTCTGCAGAACGTTTTCTTTGTCATAGGTTTATTGCTTCAGGCTTAGGTAAATGTACTGCATATTGTTTACACAGGGATATGAGCATGAGCCACTAGGGAAATCACACTGACGATTAAATGACCTTTGATCTATCCGTGGTGGCTCTCTTTGTACATCTGCTGACCCACAGAGGCCCTGGCATGAGTACGAGCACAACTTCCAGATCATGTACAAGGTGGGCATGGGCCATAAACCCCCCATCCCCGAGAAGCTGAGCACAGAGGGGAAGGACTTCCTGGGTCACTGCCTGGAGAGCGAACCCAAACGCCGCTGGACTGCCAGCATGCTGCTGGACCACCCATTTGTTAAGGTTAGACTGCACTATTGCAGCACTGCTGGCTTCTTTAAATTGTTGCATTGCAACTTTTAGAAGATCTGTTTTTCTTCATGTGGTGTTTGGAGTCTAGAGAGTAATCGAAGAACCAGTTAAAACATGCACATCAGCAAAATGTGGTTATTGGGCAACTGTGACATATTACCCATCAACAACATTTTCACATCTAGTTGTTGATTTAATGCAATTTGACCAAAATGTATCAGGAAGTCCCAGTTGCCCCTAAGGCTTCCATCCATTTAGAATTTGCTGTGGCTACATCTAGCAGGTTTTAGCAGAATCAAACAATCCATTCCAGTTTCACCTGGTTTATGTGAAAGAACCATCCACATATCACACCAGCACCAGAAAAGGTAAATACTACCATAAAGCACCTGGGGGTTGCGCATGTCACATGAGCCCAATGAAAGATAAGTAAAAGCGGCATCACATGGGCCCCTATCACAGCTGCTGTCTTTTGTTTCCTGTCCCTCAGGTTTGTACGGATGAAGAGTGAATCGGACCTGCTCTGTGGCTTTCAAGTTTACAAAATAAAGCACTACTGTACATGCTGTTGGCAGGGGGAAAAAACCAAACTGTGGACGTGGAGAAGAGGAAGTTATGGCTAAAGGCACATGGAGCTAAACTGAGGAACTGTATAATGTTATCATTTCAGAGGACTGGACCTATGGAGTAGAGGGGTAGTGTCTCAACACACCCATGAACTGGAAGGAAGAGGGATGGGGGTGTACATACTGTAAGAATAGGATTGGCTTTGATCCTTGTATAAACAATATTGTAAAGTTAAAGTAATTATAGCCGCATCTGTTGTTCTCACTGGTGAAGACCTCTGAAAAGGCAACGAGGAATACTTTTTTTTTTTTTTTTAAGAAATGGAGGGGGAAGAGAGAACAAAAGCTATGGCACTTTTTAGAAGCTGTTTACCCCGAGGGGGGCAGTTACGTGGGGGGAAAGGGATCTTATTTCAGCAAGCCTTTAGGACAAGTTTGAAATGGGGCTCATTAAAGCCTCAATGAATTGAAGTAGGTGATGCGATTTTTACCTTTATGAATTGAACACCATCCAAACATGCAAATTAAGTTCACACTCATTTGGCAAGGGTGGGCACTAGAAGGATTTTTTTTTTAATGTTGTATTTATCTTTGCCTTGCCGAGGAGTAAATGTCAACAGAGTATTGAAGCCTTCATGGAGATTTGGAATCATACCCCAAGTCTAGCCAGTGGTGTGCTGTGAAGAGCTGGTCATGTGACCGGAGCCTAGCCAATAGGAGAGATGGGGCTCTGCTCTCCCTCCCTGCTGCTGAACAGAAAACATCCACACAACCATATACAGACACTGACACAAATCGCAACTTCTGGTCCTCTGCTGCTCTTACAGTGTTTGCTATGTACAAACAATATTAATAAATCTTTTTTTTAAGAAAGGCGGAGTGCGTTTTTTTTCTGTCGCCGCGAACAAGAGCAATAGTTGTGCAGTACATTATTGTCCATTCTTCACGTCGTGAACTTCAGTTTCATACTGAATTGGGCTTGCAGTGATACGGCTTTTTCTTTGTTCACTGTATTCAAATATCTACATCATAAACCAAGGAGACTGTTGTACAGCCATCATTTAAACTCGTCTCGTGTTCTTGTAGTTTTTCCATAGAAAACCGAATACATCCAACACACATTGGGCCAGTTTCATAATCATAGCGCTTGAGCTGCTGAAGATTTACTTTAAGACAACTCAATACCCCACCTGCACGGTGCTTATGAACAGGCTAGTACTTGTTAAGCCAGAAGAGTCTTGTCAAACTTGTTTAGTGTCATGTCTGGCCTCCTGCCATAAACGGTGGCTTGCAGATTAGCAGCACTTAGTTGTTGTTTAGGGGAACCTCCTTATTCCCGTAGCTTGAGCCCCTGTCAATCTCAGTCTGGCCAATCATCCAGCGAACGCCCAGCGAACCTGAGAAGGAACAATTTAAAAAGAGAAAAAGTCACTAAAATATGAACAAGTCACTATGACACTGATATCTAGGAGCTATTTATTTTAATTATGTCAACAACCAGCACACAACTACAATTTTCTTTTAGGAGTATTAAAAATATCCATGTTTTTTCCACAAAAACACAAACTTCCCATGATAAATTTACGCTACTTAAAACTTATTTGAGGTGTATTGTACAAGGGAACACATAAGAAAATCTGAGGATTTAAAATGTTGACCCTAATGTAACACTTCTGGCTGTTTATTGTGGAAACTGTGACATGCCTTTCATTAACCCATGCGATAAGAGGAATATTTTTTCTGCAGTTAAAACCTCATTGCAACTATTCAAATGGATGAATGGTTAAATACGTCTAGTAAGTTGAAGTTAAAAACTGATGACATGCTGGATACTGATAAATTATACTTTTCAGAAAAGGGAGCTTACATTTCAGTTGTCAAATCTGCTGCTTTACAGAATGTTTGGACAAAAAAAAGGAACTGGTTAAATTGAGGGAAGGAGCATTAGGTTTAGAGTGACCTCATCCTGAGCTTGAACGTATGAGACTAACCTGCAGAGCAAAGTGCCAAAGAGGCCACGATGGTGAGTATCGACCCAGAGCTGACCAGTTGAGCCAGTAGCAGGCATAGGGGGTAGAGCAGCAAGCAGCACCAGCACAGCCAGTTGATCAAGGCCCAGGGCCGCCGTGAAGTGTTAATTACAGGGCCAGGGAAACGCCCAGTCTGCGTATAATGCTCCTGAAAGCTGTCCTGTGGAGATATTTGCAGACGCAAACAACTGACACCAATGTTCTTGACAGAAAGAGTTTGGCCAGATTTTACTATGAGGGCCATGCCGGCGTACGTGGACCACCAACCCCTTTAACATAACCTTTACAGGTGAATGCATCAAGGATTTGAGTACTAAATATAAGAATGTAACGTGTACTTTTACTTTTTTTTATACTCGAGTACAATTAATGTCAAATACTTTTATACTTTTACTTCAGTATAGTAGAACTTTGAATGGGGGGCTTTTACTAAAGTAATATTTCATCAAGTTTTATAACTTTTATTTAAGTAAAAGATTTGTGCGCTTTGTATGACACTTAAGAGACCGGTACAGTATCTATTCAGTTCATCCCTTGTGAGCCCCGCACCCTCTAACCTTCTCTTGGTAGAGCTTGTGCAGCCAGGCAGCACACTCAGCCTCCTCCTCCGGGACAGACTCTAGAGGGATTCTCCTGCAAGCAGAGGGGGAAGCCACATCTCTCAGATAAGCTCTAATTATAGAGATCAAGCGTAAGATGACTGAAAAATATCACATGGAAAATAAACAGGATATGCGAGATTACACGTAAACCACCCTTTTGATATACTGGAATAGTTTTTGTACCTTACGTATAAATCAGCGTGGTACTTCTTCCCGTTCAGAACTCCCAGCAAGGTTGGAACTTCGTTGTTTCTGAAGTTCAGCGTGGAATCGTATACTGCGGCAACTACATCGGAGAGAGTCCACAGGAAGTTACCGACTTACTAACTACTGTACACATTTGATTTATAAATCAGTGTGGCAAACAAAACAGCCTCAATCACACCCACCCAACAGTATTTGATGTTAATCGGTGGTTATATTTAGACATCTCATTAGTGGGATGGATATGTACCTTTTCCTCTGAGATTTTGGACAGTGACCCAGAAGCCTTTGGTCCTGGGCAGGAGATGATGCTTCAGTTTGGGCAAACCCTTGCTCTCCGCCACCTGCATGCTGATCTGGTGCTTCTTCGCTGTGAAGCGTGTTCCCTCACAGTGAAGCAAGAACTGGCCCCAGAAAGTTAGATTGCCCATTAATAGCATTACTCGGAATTATCTTCTAAGAGATCGATCTAAATTTAAGATAATATTCTCAATCATCTTGATTTTCATATCATGCGGTCCACTGGCCGAGTCTTACCCAAAAGTTTTCTGGGTAATCCTGCAAGTTCTGAAGACTCTGAGCCACTGTCCTCCGGTCCTCCTCCCACTTCCTCTTACAGAAAACGATCTCCAGGAAGTACCACATCCAGCCAATCACAGGCACATAGGCCAACTCTTTCTTAGCCAACACTTTTGAACTCTGGAAAAGTGGGAATTTTCAGCTTGCTCAGTGAGGTTGTTAAGGATGGCACCCAAAATGCACAAAATCTCTTGGTCTACAGGTGTAAAGTAAACCATGGATTTACAGACATTTTCTCTTACCCCAAGAACACCAAATCTCTCACAGAAGGTCCAGCCACACAGAAAGTCTATTTCATAGTTGTGGTTGAGAACCACAATTGCATTCTCTTTTCCATATAGCAGATAACTCTTTGGGTCGGTGTAGAGTGTGCACTCAGTTCCAGACCACCACTCTAAGACAGCCACCATCTCTGGGGACAGCAAGCACACAAGGCGATGCAGTCAGGTCTACACTCTCTGGACAAAATGTCACATGATAATTTGCCTACAAATGAAAGTGTTTTTTTTTTGTTACATACAGAGCCAGGAGAGGGACTGGAAACACGCAAGCATAAAGTATTTAGTAATGTTTCGTGCGACACACCTATCAGCAATTCTGACAGATTTCTTCCTCATACAAGACTCACACAATACTACCCTGACCATATCATCAAGGAAAATCTTGAAAAACAACACACTTCTGTCACCTAAGAGGCGGTGAGTGTGTGCTGTACTCACGGCTAGAGATGGAGTAGGCCAGTCTGCAGTTGAACCTGCGGGCCAACTGCTTGTTTAACAGCCACAGAGGTAGAGTGCAGACCTGCAACAGGTTGATTATGAGGCCGCTGACCAGGAACACGTAGCACATGATCAGGTGGCACAGAAACTGGGATTTCAATTGCTGGAGAAGACTCATGTTTCTGTTAAGGACACAAAACGTTTAGCACAAAAAACACAAACGGATCTCACAGTACTCTGGGGGATGGTACATTCTGTCACTCAGCTCTGTGTCACATTGGCAGTCATTCTAGTCAAGCAAGATGGCCCTGTGTTTTAAGATGCATGACAACTAGTTTAGTGATGTCCTAGCCTGTAACAGCACTGTTCCACAGCACGCTGCCTGCTCAAAAATGAATGTCTCCTTTCATTGGACTTTTTCATTGCACTCATTCCAAAGCTGAATGGAGCCTTTGAGGTCTAGTGTGGATAAACCACAGATATAAATGGAGCAAGCAGTGCCTTCTTACATAGTAGACACATGACCTTTTCATGGATCGGGTCACTATACGTCGAGCTGTTGTTGATAATCATAAGCATGCAAGCTGGTCTAATGTTCACTCAAAGACACGTTAGTATTTACATGTTCTGCTTTATTGGATCCATCTGGTTTATAAGTTCAATCATAATATGGTGGTCTTATAATGAAAGTTAGTGTGTTAAAACGACCTCAGGTTCATATGTATTGCCATTCCCAACTGTTCCCAGAGATAACTGTGTTTGATGGTAAATATTAGGTTGGCCATAGTTACCCAAAGTCACACCCTGCTCTGCAAACTAACTGCTACTTAGAATAACAGATAATAACTCCTTGTGTGGCATTTACATGTAACTGTGCTTGCATTTCTTGTGTGCGTTTGCGGGATTTGGGTAATTGTTCTACGTGAACAATTTATCTAAAAGTTTTTAAAAAATCCCCAAAAGTCACAGACAAGACTAAGCAACTCACAACACACGTTAATGGTAACAAATATACAATTGAACGGACTACACTGGTTGCACTAAATAAAAAAAAAAAAGTTAAGTCAAGTCAATACAATAGGACTACTTAAAACAAATACAAGACTGTACACCTTCGATCCAGCTGAGACGCATGGCAATAAACATTTACCTTGCTTTTCCCCCTGTAATTTTAGGTCCCAGAAAGCTGTCCAGGCTCAGAGACCTTTAACCTAAGAAAAAAATGGTGAGAACAAGGAACCAGTTAGGTATATATGCCCATAGTGTTTGGTCTTCATTCAGCAGAGACTCTTCAAAACTTCCCTGTAACAGGAACCACACCCATCAGAATAACACGCCCGTCCAACAGTGATGGATACATGTGGGTGTTGCAGGCGCTTGTCCCCATTCCTTCTAGAACCACTAGGGTTTGGCTGGTTCATTATCTTTGGTAGGAAAAGGAAAAGCATGGAGGAGACAAATCGCCATCCATCTGGATGAGGTATTGCGCATGCGCAGAGGTCCATAGTTCCCATTGACTGTCGCTGCACTCGGCCGTGTGTGGATGACGATGTTGTCCCTTCCTCGGGTGTTCCTCTTAGACGCGGTGCAGCTTACTGTGGAAGGAGTCGTAGCCGAGCGATGTTGTACCTTGGTGGGTAGCGCTCTCTAGTGGTGGTGTATGTTACGTGCACATCTGAAAAACTCAAAAAAAGAAAAACAACTCAAAAAACTTTACTCAGGCCATGCGTATAGATGGACGCACGTAGAATCGCCGTGGAGAGGAAGATGAAAAGGAAGAGGAAGAGGAAGACTTTCGCTCTAAATTTGCACACCCTATACTCTAAGTTTTACACAAGCCATTTGTAAAAAAAAATGGCACATACTCTTTCAAAATTATTTCGGACATAATAGAAGAACACAGTGGAATATTGTTTAATATAGCCTATTGTAAACATGTAAACATTACAGTTAAACAAGCAAAATGCTCATCGCATAAAAAGTAAGCTCTCACTTTCACCAAAATCAGCATCTAAAAATGTGTCCTCTTTCCAACACCAGAGGGAGCTAAAGAAGCATTTGTATGCAGGTCCCAGTGGATGAGCAAAACTATAACCGGATAAATATTCCTGATGCACGTAAGTAGCAGACGAGGTTGGCCATAGCCTGTAAAGCAGATCATCTGTTAAAGTCAGTCACATGGAGTAGAGAAGGCAGGCCACCTTATGGAATATATAAGACAAGTCTGGTATTTAATTGTGTTTCCTGGTAGCCCTAGAAACCTAGAAATCTAGTCAAAAGAGATTACTGGCATCGAGTGACTGTTCCCCTTTGGTGGCTGCTACTTGCTCAGGCCCTTTTCAGGAAGATTGCCTTTTACAAGTCCCATAATACTTCTGTTCTCCTGTCTTGAAGAACCAGTAACCTTTAAGAAAAGACTACATGTCTGAAGCAGTCAAAACATACCCTCGACTAGTTCAATGAACCCTCCTTGTTCAAATGCCAGAGACAAAGGATGTGAGAAGGGACTCAATGGAATAACACTACAATGCCCATTTAGTTCAAGTTCAAGCAACTTGTATGACTTGTATGATAACCATTCATTGCTGATATATGTATTTTTTATTCACAAGATAGTAGATATACTGAAAGCAATGGAAATCTTAATTCAACCACCAGACAGATTGGGATGAAAAACACTGACAGACTCTGACATGTGTTCCATGCAAACACATACAAACACACACATGCACATGTATGTAAGAAGACAGCACATAAAGGAAGAATCACTGGGAGTTACAATACATGTGTTTCCTGTTTAACATCCCATAGCCCCTTCACAACAAAGTAGCCAAAGTCAATAACTAATGACTCCAAGTCACTTCCAGGCAACAACTTGGTAAAACACTAGAATCAAATTGGTCAAAATCAATCCTTTTTCATGCAAATGCAAACCATGCTGAATGAACACGCAAAATCATTTATACATCTCAAACGTTTGTTGACCAGGGTAAAATGTGGTTACACAATTTTGAATGGAGGTGGTAGACTCAGGGTCAGAAAGCTATGTCCATAACTTGAGTTTGCTGGTTTCAATGACAATATGTACTAGGGAAGTCAACAAGTCTCTCTTTCCTTAACATCTACCATCTATGTGCCCTTGAGCAACGCACGTCAACCTATGACTGCTTGAGTGAATCAAAGAGTACTCACGTGTGCGTGTGTGAGCCACATAGCATTTTCAGAGCAGCATGAAGCAAAGAGAATGAAAAAGCCCAGAACTTAGATAGCTTATGAACAAAATATGACTTAATTCAGCTATTAGATTTTCCTTGCAGCTGTTTTTAACAATTGCCATAGTTTTAATATGCTACAGGCAAGAATAACAATGCTGCAAAGATTCATGGGAATAAGACTTCCTGAATCCCATCAATTAGTACTTGCATAATTATAACAGTTCACATAATGTGAACATAACTGAGACATAGCAGACTATGTCAAAGCTCAATTTAAAGAGGCAAGCATCCAAGAATGCAGAATGTAACACAGACATATTAAAATAGTTGTTTAGCTGAATAGACCAACCATCAGTGTGCTTTCTACTTAAATTGGTTGACTAAGAATGATAGTGTCTCATTCACAGAAGCCTTGGTGGAAAAGTGCAGTTAATTTGAGGTTGCTGGGTTTGAAGATGTGTTGTCGAGGCACCTCACCACAAGCACTTACCCTGTTCCATGAAATGTCAGCTTTAATTAAATGAGTTACGTGTTACAGCTGAAGGTTTTTGGTGCAGCAGACTACTGGATACCTTATAATCACAATATCGTGAGTTCGATTCCGGCTCTTGACATTTTCTGCATGAGTCCTTCTCTATTGTACACGATTAAATAAAGCAGAAAGGTAATAAAAATAACTGAACAGTAAAATATCTTCTACACTAAAATATATTTTATCTAGAAAATGTAAAAGTTCTTACCCTGTTATGAGTGCAGAATGAATTATATATATTTAAAGTTGTTCTTTCTTTAAAAATTAATAAAACAAAAAAGAAATGAATTTGTTATTCTGGTTATTAAGAACAGTGGCTGCAGCTGGCATATTTCGATCAAGATATAATCATGTTGGTGGTGCAGGCCCAAGCCAACAAACTTCAGCCATGAAAGAACTGAACTCCTGGCTCAGCAACACAGAGTTGAATTGGATGAGCGTGCTGTATAAAGAATGCACCGAGGATTAAGTGAAATCGCTGCATAAGTGTGATTTATGAACCATTTTGTCAACAGACTGCCTTCCACTCCTGTTGCCCCAAACAAATTAACGCTCATTCACCTCCTCTGTATAATTCTTTATGGTAATAGGCCTAATGCCCAAGGCTTCTTCACCATTATTGCTAAGCTCAGAAGTTATGGGTCTCATTATGAGTAAAACCTGCGTGCATTTTGGTCATAAAACTGTCAGTTTGTATATTCTGGCCCAGTTTATATTTTAATAGTGGATTAGACAACAGAGATGCAGATAATATTTGATTTGGAAATATGAGGAAAAGGAGTTTTTACACCCTTCTTTGATGTTTAAGATACCATAGCAAAAACAGAAACATGAAAGTGTTTAAAAATACCAAGTTTCTAGTTTCATGCAAATGATCTAAGCAGAGAGCACTGTCAACTGCATGAGTCTACATGTGAGCATATTTTTATCCACTTGATGTGAATGTAAAGGTAATACCAACTACTTTAAAGGTGCTATCTGAGACACAATCAAAACAGAGAGAGAGAGGGGAAGCTTTTAGACACTATTATACTATATCTTATGATACAATGTGGTAATTCTACTTTTTATTTGATTCCAACATATTACAAATAGCACAAATGATACAGTCATCAACTTAATCTGACAAAATAATACATCCATTCTTGACATACTAGATGTGGTAAAACATCAACTGAGTGGCATTTGTATGTTTAGATGTTATGGAAGGATCAGACATAATGATGTTTAAGGTTTTGGCACGCAGGCAAAGCGCAAACCAGAAAACGTGACAACATAGTTTTAGGCCTAAACTGTATGTGAGGCAGTGAGCCAGTAATGAGAACCTGATGCGTGGCGTGTCTTTCTTGGGACTGCAGCCTTGTCCATCAGAGGACGTCACCGTGGGCCTCGCTGACATAACCTTCAGTTGTAAAACAATGGGAGGTAGCCAGGAGACACCTGCTTTGCTCTTCTCTGGGGCCCCCAGCACGAGGCCTCACTCAAGTGCCGTGAAGCACTCTCTCGGGTGATGTTATCTGGTGCGGTGCCATCACCACGGAAACGACACGACCTTTTTCAACTTCTAGTTTTTTAGAGTCAGGTGATGAACATTCCGGAGTTACAAAGTGATTCAACTAAGTGCCACATATTTAGTGTTTAAACTCTTTGTGGGATCACGCGTTTCGAGGAACAACAGCTTTACAACAGCGTTATTGTTATAGTTACTGCACGAAAAAAACAAGAATCATAAAAGAATATTTTATGTCTAAGGTCATGAGCTGCTGTTAAGGACATTTAAAAAGAAAACAAAACTTTATGGAAGAGCAGCTGTCTTGTCATCCCTCACAATGTGGTTTTCTTATGTGTTGGCCATATCTGCTGCAATAAAGAGCTTTACCTCCGGGGGTTGAAGTCATGTACACAGACAATCCAAAAATCCTACATTGTCTTTTATGTTATGCCTTTATGTTTTATGTCTCACAGCAGATCATACGGTTTAGGCCAGTAAAATACAATGGACACTTAATCATTTGGATAGTATAATGATTCAATTGTTAGGGGGTGAAAATTACAAAATGATTTGGAAGATGCTTACATTGTTTTCATTTGCATAGCTTTAAACTTTTTTTTTTTTTTTTTAAGAATAAATACAAAATGCCTTGGCTTAGGCTGAGGAAAACTGTGGCATATTTTCCAGCAATTCTCCGCTGGGAACAGTCCAAAAAAAAGAAAAGGAGAGGATAGGAGAGAATGGCTGATATCTTTAAACAGCTCGCCATGTGTATTTTCACGAGTGGATGTTCCATTACAGCAGAGAGCGACACGGCTGAAAAACCCATCAGAGATGTAAAAGGATACGGTGTGATCGCTTGTTTCCACTGGGGAAGCAGGGAGGGGAGCTTGTAGTATTGTAGTCCCGCTCGTAAAAAAAAAAAGAAAAAAAAGCAGACCCCGGCGTTGCGTTTCTCCTCTGTCACGTCGCGGCTGAGACCCATCAGTCTACCGCAGAATCCCTTTGTTGCAGCGTGGAAAAAAAAGAAATACCTGCGGAGTTGAATTCCCTCATCATCGAGATCGCCTTTGAAACTAATACATCTCGGCCGCCGTACGCCGAGCGGAGTGTGACCGGAAGACGTGACCCTCCGTCGCTGCCACTCTTTCCGGCACCCCCCCGCCCCCCAAGGACGTAAAGAAACGTGACAAACTCACCTTGAAGGTTCCGCTTTCTGTATTGGGTCACCGATTTTTTTTCGGCGCTGTTTAGCTACAGGCGGCATCCCAGATTTGACTTTGACTGTTGTTTCAGGTGCAGGTGGTGAGTAATGTAGTGTCTGGACTGTGTAAAGGTGTTTATGTAGTGCCAAACGCTTTGACACTTCTCTACGTGCTTCCTATGGACGCCACAAACTGCAGCACACATCATTGAGTCACATGTCTGCTTTACAGCTGGAACTTATGAGTCTGACACTGTTTCTACCACTACCCTTTCTTTAATACTCAAAAGCATTAAAATATGCTCTATGCCGTATATTCAACAATGTCTATGTTATTCTTTGATTCGTGCAAGTAATGTGATATTGCACTACTTCTTAATGGTTGGTGGAATGGTTTAGTTTGGGTTTTTACTGCACATATTTACGTAGTGTAGTGTAAGTGTGTGCACATACAATCACACTTGGAAGATTACCTGTACATGAGCCACTGAACAGCTCCGCTAGAGCAGTTTGAGGTGACTGCCTTGCTCAAGGGCATTTAGGCAGTAGTTTGCGTAGGTGGGGTGGGTGCCCCTTATTGACTCAACCCACCCAGATTTTTTCTGGTCAATCTGGGGATTCAGAGAAGATAAAAGTTACAGGTCTGATAACAGCGCCTCTTTTCTAATCTCAAGGCTATTCCTGATCTGTCTGTGGGAGTCAGTAGAATGAGGTCACCAGTCCAGTTTTCAGTTGAGATGGTTTCACTAAAGCCTCACTTAATAAGGTGTGAGCCAGAGGGAAACTACACAGGTCAAGGCTTTCTTGATTCATGAGCTCCAGCATTGAGATTAGAATTTGATGTGGAATACAATTTGATTTCGTAGCTTACTTTTCACAAATACACAGTTCTTGCAGCCAATACATATTTTCCAAATAGAAAACAATTTCACGGAGGTTTGCATTCTTGGTTAATACAACAAAGATTAAAGGAAACAATGTTTTATATCAAAACAGAGGAAAAGGAAAACAGAGCATATCATGATTACAGCTGCTTGCCAGAAGATATGAGGGCCCACTGCCATTATTCATATTGGATATGAACACATCGTTGTATGACACATAAATCACAACTTAATGAACACACGGCTATCTGAACCGTCTGGCATTGTTTTGTGCAAGGTTATTGCCAGGTCAACACTTCACAACCTGATTTAATGAGACTCGGTCAATCTGTTCCTGCTTTCACACTAGTGCCATCAAGGCCTAAGTAGATTTAGTTACACACCGTGGACTCCGCCATGTGAGGATCATAAGAGTATTCATCGAAAACTGCAGTTTTGTGTCGAATTAGGACATTCCGTCCCCTGCGTTACAGATAATGTCAACAAACACATAGTCTCAAAGTTCTCTTCCATTTGAAAATATCCACTTACTTATTTTCCATTGCTATTTAACTACTGTGTCACTGTCTGCTACCAGTCAGCATTGCAATATCAAAGAACTAGGTTCATATAAAGCTTGTAGTCAATGTACTGCAGTACTTCAGCCTGCAGACCAAGAGTCCTGGCACCCCTCTCCTATCTGGGAGTGCAATGAGTGTGCGCCCCCAAGGCTGGCAACACGACAGGACTATGGATATTTTCCCAATGACTAGAGGAACTTGCGTCTTGAAATAAATGGCTTATTTTATTTCAAACGACAGACCCACTTCTTTCCTAACATACTTGCTTTTGGCAGGCCCTTAGTCACTTTGTTCAGCAACAACAGAAGTTTGCTCATTAAAGTATCTAATGGGAACACTTAATTCTGATTTCACTGGAATTCTGGGAAGCAAGTAAATCCATGGCATGTTTCCCAAGAGTCATCCCTCTTTGATTGAGACTATGCTTCTGCTGTTGATGTGTGCCAGTGGTTTGGGGTTTTTACACGTTGGTTGAGATATTGGTTTTAGTGCCAACAGGGGCAATAGGTTTTGACAAAATTAGATTTCATGGTATTAGAGCACTTTCAGATAATTTACGCAACAGAAAATTGTGCCATTAAGGTGCCGTTAATTTACAGATAGCATTTATTTATTTGAAAGACCAGACCTCTGAGTTTGTAACCCCTCTGCTTGGAATGCTTAACATTTCAGTGCTCTTAGATTGTCCAGAATCACACAGACTTTTACATTCTCATACACTCAGGTCTAAACAAAAAGCCTGGAGGAAGGAGGTAGGAGGAGATGAAGTAGAATCGTACAGACTGGAAAAACTCAGCAGTGGATAGAGGGAGGCAGTAGAGACAGACAGGTATTTCACACCACTGTGAGTGAAGTGGAATATCACACAGAACAGTTCTCCCTTTAATTCTGTGTTTGTATAAGAGGTTTTTCTATCCATCCTTAGCTTTTTAGCTGCATGCTTGGCTCTCTGTACTGTTTAAATTGACAATCTAGTGCCAAGCTCCTCATTTGTTTCTCCAAGCTAGACACACACTGACACCAGACTATCTTGATAGTTTATTTCAGCTCAGCAGCGATGAAGTCATCGTTGGTGTCAGTCCAAATCTCTCACCTTGTCCAGGTCCAGTTTTATTAAAGGGGTCCTATTATGCTTTTCCTTATTTTCTGTGATATATATAATGTTACAATGTTGGACGTTCATATTGAACGTGTCCAAAGTTTCAAATAATACGTCAGATGTCAACCTTGGCTTAGTGAACTCGGGATGGATTTCTTTATATGGTCATCTGCTCCAGGCAGTGACAAAAGTTCCCCGGTCAACAACGGAACAACAACATTTTTTCAAGTAATAAGCAATCAACTATAAATGACGGTGCAGGGAGATACTATACAGTCGTTTGGCAACAGCAGAATAATATTTTAGTAGTTACATTACCTTTGTTATTTCCTGACAACATACAGTACGTTTTCCACTTCAGTCTGCATTTTAGCGCATTTCCCACACGTACACCAAACAGAGACGTCCTGCTGTAATGTTTGTTGCTGCAGATGTTCGTGCTGTCCACTCTCATATTCCGGATCAGATTTGGGCTCGAATATGTACAGTTGGATTTGAGAAGTTGCCATTTACAATCAAGAAATTATATGTTACTTAGTAGGTTTACAGTTTGCTTTCTGAACCTCCACACCAGCAAGAGGATGTTGGCCAATCTGAAGAAAGTGGGTTTATAGGGAGGGGGGCCTTAAAGAGACAGGAGCTAATACGGCTTGTTTCAGACAGAGGCTGGACAGAGGGGCTGCATAAAGGGCCAGTATAAGATAAATAAGGACTGTTTTGAAATGTGAATCATGCAAAGCTACTCTGGTGGAGTCCCAGGATAAACATAATGAGCTGGAAATGAGCATAATAGGACCCTTTAAATGGCACTAATTCAGAGCTCCACTACTGTTCAAAGTATGGCTCTAACTAACTAACTGCTGTTTATTTCCTGTTTATTTTTCTCTTTCAACTTGCATTTAAAACATTATCATATCATTGCCAAAGCTGTGGTTAGGGTTAAATAGACAGCAGACATTTCTGGGTTTATCGATACTTTTCCCTTTCCTTTTTCTCTTTGTTGCTGTGGTGATCGTATCCGTGACACTTTCCTTTCCTGTGCTGCATAGCAACCTGTTGCCGTAGAACCTGTGAAGCTCAAAACCCCCGTCATCAAATTGGAGAAGGATGATGAGACCTGGGTTAACCCTGAGCACAACAGTAAGTAAGGTTAAGAAACACACA
>OMKK01025876.1:17573-37161 GCA_900302305.1 Polymixia japonica
GCTGGACAGAGGGGCTGCATAAAGGGCCAATATAAGATAAATAAGGACTTTTTTGAACTGTGAATCATGCAAAGCTACTCTAGTGGAGTCCCAGGATAAACATAAAGAGCTGGAAATTAGCAAAATATGACCCCTTTAATATTATCAAAAAACAACTCTTAAAGGTTCACTTAAAGGTTTCTCAAATAATTATTATTTGAAATATTTGCAAGTAGTTTATGAGAGAGTGTTCGTAACTTGACAATGTTTGCTGGTCGCTAAAGACCCAACTCAGCAGAAAATGTTGGTTTACTGTGTCACACGTTGGCATCCTCTGGCACAGCCTTAGGAACCACCCTGGAACGTGTTCTGGGCTTGAAACCAGCACCGACTGCCAGACCCAGACCCAAACTATGGTGCATGCCACGTGGACTATTCCGAGAGCCTCAACTCAAATATCTTCACCGCAAAAGCCGTGAGCGCGGCGTTGACATACCCATATTCCCCGATACCACATCTTTCTCGGCCGTCTCAACATTTAGTTAACCCCTACGCTCCCCGCTGTCTGCACCCACAGGACAAATGGTCTGGTGCAGCGGTTAAAACCACAAACACAAATCCTCCCCCCGTCCGCCTCTGGGGGTTTTAATCTTCCTGTCAATATAAACGACGAGATGCCTTCAAACTCGGCCTTATCGGGAAAACCTCTGCCGTGACGATTACATTTTTCCAGTCTCATTTTTACCATGAAAGACAATGAGGCATTGGACAGGAGAACCTCCTGAAGAGTGTATCCTATCCTATCCTAACCTATATTTATGGGCAGTAGTGGGGTTGGAGGCTTTCTTAAAAAACCCTCAGGAACTGAACTCCAATGTCATCTCTGAACCAAACCAACTATTCTTATATGCGCATGGTTGTGGACTACAGTACAGCCCTCCCCATAAAACCTTACTGAGACGTATTTGAAGTATCAGCTTTCAAAAGGACAAAATGTGAACAATTTTGAAAGGAAAATGTCGTTAAAGAGTGATAACTACAACCTAAATATAAATTCTAACAACTATGATTATGAGGAGCTCTCAAGAATCCCTTTGTTTGGAATCTGAAAATACTGTTAATGTTTTATATCTGTAATATGGATAAAAGCATGTTAGTGTATGTCAAACCTCTTTTGGCAACTGGAAATACATGGCAAAACTCATGAATACCATCAACAATATGGTGTACAAATTATTTATTTATGAAACAGGAGGATCTCTTTCAAGGGGAAAACTTACAATAATGTTTGCAGGAAATGTATATCTAACAACACATGTATACAAAAAACAATTTACATTTTGTGCATTGCAAATCCTCAACAAAACGAACAAGCTGGAAACCAAACATGGAAGAACATCAAAGTTGTACACTGACAATTTCTTGATTCGCACTATACTGTACAACCAAACCCATAAACAGTAATGTTTTTTGTTTTTAGAAAGGCCTTCGTCTCGGTTAATTTCCAATGAACGGTATAAAGAGAAAGGTTCCAATATCCATATGCAATATCCTGACAATCATATGACTGAAAAATGTAATTTGTATAAAATATTTTCATGGTATCCAATCTCAATGGCTTCCTTAGAGACACTGAGTGACAGTTACACCTCAGGCAATCAGTTTTTAAAATGATATTTCATATTGTAAAACATTTCCACACACCTCCAGAGAAGAAAATTCAGTTAGTGGACCATTCATGAACTCCTATAGAGGTATGTACACTAACAAATGTTCTAAATGTTCAACCTAAGTGAAATATCACTTTAAGGATTAGGATGCCCTGACCAGACAGTCAACAACAACACAGTGGCTCTTCACATATATATACTACCACAATAACTATACCATACACACGCATTGAGCATCTCAACATTTGTTCAAAAGCAGCCTATGTTTATCCATTCCAGAGAATTATCAAAAGAGGAGGAGAAATGTCTCGGACAATTTATTATTTGGTAAACTAACAAAATCAAGTCAGTGCATGACAACACTACATATCAAACAAATGTTGTAATGCTATATGTCAACTTGATGCTTGTAATATTCAATTGTGAATTTTGTCAGTGTAAACAAATAAATAATTATTTACAATCTCTATCAAAAATGCAAAAAACAAACCAAAAAAAACCCAAAAAGGCAGAGCATAAATAATTTACAAAAGAAATTATGATACAGACTTAGTATAAACATCTTTGGTACTTACTAAATCATACACTCAAGATCTCTAGAAAAACAACATTCAGGATGATACAAATGGGAGAAAAGGTAATGGATTTGAGACAGCTAAATAATAATGCTGGTTACAGATGACGTCCTGTCTGGTAAATTCAGATACTGTAGTTTTAATTTCTGGACAACACAGGACCCACGATATGTCCTGGACTTGACACAGAGCCTCAAGCTTCAATTACCAAATAAAAACAATGTTATCAAAGTTACAGAACAGCAATAAAAAATTCAGTCAATTACAAACTGTAGAAAACAAGAAACTGGAAAAAAAAAGCACACACTGTAAAGTGGTTGTACAATGAATCCCTTTAAAATGTAGACATTAGTACATTAATTATGAGTAGATATTTTGCAAAGGCTCTTCTTTATTTGTCCACTGTTTATACTTCCTAGGGTATTTCATGCACTGTAAGGCACTCAGGAAAATTTAAAAAATGGCCGTGGTTTCCTCTTCAATGGATGGATCAAGGCAAGACACGGGAAGTCTCATTTCCGTTGAAATGGATTTAGTAAAAGACGTGGTGTTCGGTTTGAGAGGTTAGTGTCTCTTGCCCTCTGACGTTTCCCTATCCGACACGATTCAGTTATCTGGCGGAAGAGGAGAGGAAGCTTAGCGTTAATGGCACATTTACGAAACAAAAGCTGGGACACCCTCGACGATTGTTATTGCGTGACAAAAGTGCAGCGGACAAGTTATGCGTGTTACGCATCAAGATGCATGTCTTCAATAACAGTACTGTAGTGGTGAAAAAAGCAGCAACCGACTTTTATTCGCTGGTTAGCATTCAACGGAAGACCTGCATGTGTGAATCGCAAGGTCTTTCACAATGCGTGTTGGGCATTGTAACCGGGCAAGCCGACAAGCAGAAACATTGCGTGACTTTTTTCTTTGCTTCAGCCAAATAAACAAATGGCAACCCTTATCGTCATTACCTTACAAGCACTGTTGGAAACTCCGGTTTATCTGAGTATTGAAAAAACATGTTGAAGGTTTAAAGACTTGTCCCGCATTATCCAAAAACGGTACCTGTTTTCTCTCTCTCTCTCTCTCTCGTTTGCCGACCTTTGCATGTGCGCACAAACGCCACTCGGACATAAACGCACAAAAACAGACGCGGATACGCAGACGCTAACACAGAAACGTGCACTCACTCACCCTTAAACACACACACACACACACACAGATAGATGCACTCACACACACATAAACGCACACAGACAGATACACAGACATAAAGAGATACTAACACAGAAATAAGCACTGACTCATTCACACGCACACACACACACAATATAATATGCCAAATTCTTTCCACTCACTGTCTCCCTAGGCAGTTAAAAACTAGAACCAAACATGGAAGCGATGCTACTAACCTCTGCACTCGTACTTGAGATCGGAGAAGAATACCAGCTCTTGTGAGAAGACGAACAAGCCTAACCTTCCACCGGCAAATGTCTTGTCGTAAATTGGTCCTGAGTCGGCCATGATTTGTTTACCTTCATACACCACCACTCTGCAAAACAAACAAACAAACAAACACTTGGTCCTCACTGCGTTCTCACGGCGGTACTTCCTGTATTGCAGATCAGTGATGGGTAACTGACGATGTGGACACTCCAGTCCCCGTATCAGCGCCTCACCTTTATGTACAGTGATAGTAAACCACGATTTCACTGCCCTTTTGAACTTCAAATGTCTCGTTGTTACGTTTTTTTTGTTAGAAACGTCTTATCTTTCATTTGAATTTAAGATGAACAACGTAGTGACTGGTCACCTTGCCAGCGTTGTCTAATCCGACAGTTGTCAGATGTCAGTTTGTCAGTTTTCAAAAAGTACACACTGTGTGTACACACCACATATGTGGGTTTCATATGTGATTGCCATCCACTTATGCACTTACAACCTTCATAAAGAATACACGGTTTAGTGACTAAACAGTTTTCTGTGCCCCCATCCATTTAAGTTGCCCATCACTGAGATAGTTGAACAATGTGCTTTTCAAAGTTGTGTGGTGCATCGCTCTCTTTACCTGATGAAACCAGTCTTTGGTCTATGGATGAGGTGCCACCTGTAGGCTGTGTAATCCTTCCAACCAATGTTTTTGGGGTCGTGCCACAGGGTACGCACCTACGTAAAATAATAAAACAGTTACGTCGGCACTTTCACAGCCTTTCAAATAGACCAAATAATGTTTTTACACAACAGCGTACCTGTCCGGGGGTGTTACCAGTGTGCCACAAAGCGTTTCGGAGGTTCTCTCCGGTGCCGGTGGTAGAGTTGACCACTTTGAGTGAAACGCCGGAGATGCCAAAGGCCTTAGAGGGCTTGTCCTCCCAGTAGGTCTGGGTGATCTGCTTCCACATCACGACGTAAAAGCGCCCGCTTGACTGGTAGCCGAACACAAAGCCTGCGTAGTCGTCGTCTCTGTCTGTGTTCACGTACATTGTGCCGCTGAAGTCCACGGCGCTGAACTCATCGAAACCTGGTGTGAAAGAAGGCCGATACCGAATGATGCGACGCCGTTCAACCATCTGATTCAGGGAAGCACGTTATGGGAAAGTCATTTTTATAATTTTTGCAGGGGGAAAACATACAAATGCGTGCTGCTCACCTACGGCGATGCCTGGGTCCGAGTTGGCAGTCTGCACCAGCTCTTTGCCCTGGTGTCTGACTACCCAGTTGGGATCAATTTGAGTGGTTCCCTTGGGATCCAAGTGGACCATTTGGAACTTCCTGAAGTCTGTGACGCTGATGGCGTTGTTCTCTGGGCACACGTCAAAGATGTCTGGGATATTGTCATTGTCGAAATCGTCTTTGCAGGCATCCCCTCTTCCATCACCTGTTAATTACAATGCTGTCATCAGAGTATCTAGGTTTTAACTAATAACTAAATATAATTACACATGTATTATATACGGCATGTGTTTTCCTTATGTGCTAGTTTCCATCAGCCTTTATGAAAATCTCTACTGGCTACTAATGTTACTGTCATAATATTCCCTCTACAGGAAGGGTTGAGGTGGTCCACCAAGTTTATATTAGAAGTGAATGGAAAACTTAGCAACTCCTCCCAGGAAACTACTTTTAATACCGTTGCCAAGGCTAACAAGCCACATCAGCCATCTTTTCATGCTGTGACAACTTCCACAGATACTTGTAACTATCTGAGGTCTGAAGTCTATTAGGCCGAGACTGCAGGCCAGGAGGAGACAGGGGAGAGGTAGCCAGGGCCTAATAAAGCCCACTGCGCGGAAGTAACTGGCTGCTTGTTGTCAGCTCTTTGTTATTGCACAGGAACAAAACGGATTCTGTCACATAAACACTATCTGATGAGATGAGAGGAGTGTGAACGCATCTACGCTCGGGGCCTTCCTCCTTCGCGGCCTGTTTCCAGTTACAGACAGATAAACAAACTCCAGGTAACTGTGCTTAAATTAGGCACAGTGGATTTATCGGCGAGCGAGCCCAGATGGCTGCTGGCTGCAGGGCCTGGCGTGTGCCCTGCCGGGCTCCACGGTGAAGTCATGCACGATGACACCATCGACGCTGACCCATTCCTTTACTCTTTCCACCGCCACCATATTTCACGCTTCTCGAAGCACCACTTATTGTAAACTGTGAGAGCATCTGGGAGCTGTCGTACCGAATAACAACGTGAAAAGCAAAAAGTGAACATTATTCCATGTCAACAAGGGCTTAGCAAAAGGAACTCACAAAGAGCGACTTCTGTAATAAGAAGCCATTTTAGGATAGTCGGTATAAAAAACTGGAACAATATATAAACTATAAATCTAAATCTTTGGGTTAGCTACAGTCTCCACATGCTTCCAAGACCAGGCCAAAACAACTCTGGGGAATGATATTCAAAATGCCCATGCATGATGTGTGCAGGCATGTGCACTTCCTTTGATAACCTTAGCATCATGTTTGGCCTTGAGGCAATGTTTTTTGTACGTAATGTATGGAAATGTATCCGTTTTTCGTATATAGGTCCAATGTATGTTTTATGGTATTTCTGCATTGTCGGATATTACAATAAAGCATGACAGAAAAATCGTCACAGATGTGTAGGGCAGATATATGAAAAAAAAAAAAAAAAAAAAGCCAAACTTGCACCTGCAACGCCAGGTCCAAAGCACGCGGTGCGCAAGCTAGCACGCTAGCCTGCTTGCCTCTAAATCTCTAATCCTCACCATCGGAATCCAGCTGGTCTTTGTTGGGTGTCAGTCTGCAGTTGTCCTTGTCGTCGGGTATGCCGTCGTTGTCGTCATCGTAGTCACACGCGTCCCCTTTGCCGTCCTTGTCGTGATCCGCCTGGTTGGCGTTGGCCACATAGGGGCAGTTGTCCAGGTTATTCTGATGGCCGTCTTCGTCGATGTCCTGGTTATTGTCACACTGATCTCCGACCAGGTCGTTGTCTACGTCGGTCTGTTGGACGTACACAGTGGTTAACTATCGCGGCAAAAAAAAACCAACTGACGCAATTTATGTTCCGGCTGGTCTTTGCTTATAGCTGTGGTTGGTCCCTGGCATCTAGTTAGGTTGACATTGTTAGTACCTGGTCAGGATTGTGCAGTAATGGACAGTTATCACACTGGTCGCCCACTCCATCCATGTCAGTGTCCTTCTGGTCATTGTTGTACACGTACGGGCAGTTGTCATTCTCGTTCAGAATATCTGAGAAACAGAGACACAGTACGACACGTTCGCCTGCCTGTTCAAGTATATGACATCAAACTCTATTGTAGATCATCTAATTAATCACGTTATTTCAAATTTGTGCCAGATAGTCATTGCTGGCCAAGTTTTGAATTATGCTGCTCGTCACGGCTGCGCTGTGGTAGTTCACACAACACAAATCTATGAAAACAACATCTAATTAAAAACCACGTCATCTCTGCTCTTTTGATGACATCTGTTTACCATCTCCGTCTATGTCGACAGCGCAGGCATCCCCCTCTCCGTTGTTGTCGGTGTCTATCTGAGCCGGGTTGTGCTCGTAGGGACAGTTGTCGCAGCGGTCGCCAACTTCATCTTTGTCAAAGTCAAACTGACGGGGGTTGTAAAGCAGGGGGCAGTTGTCCTGAAGGGGGAGCGTACGTTTGTTACTAACAGTAAATTCGTTAAAACTTTTGAATGTTGAATGGCGGAGAAAAAAAAAAAAAACACGATCATACCCTCTCGTCTACGATTCCATCGTTATCATCATCCTTGTCACAAGCATCTCCTTGACCGTCTTTGTCAAAGTCCTCTTGCCCAGAGTTAGGCAAGTTGGGGCAGTTGTCCTGAAAAGGCGAACAAAATCATCAGTTTCATAATTCTACACGCGTCGAAAAACACGTGAATACATTACGTCTCTCCACAGCAGACGGTGGGCGAGTGATGTTATACTGCAGGTTAAACGAGATACCTTCTTGCAGTGGTAGGTGGCGTTGGCCCCGCAGACGAGGTTCTGATTGGGCCAGCCATCCAAGTCAGAGTCTTCTCCGCAGATGAAGCCATCCCCAGCGTAACCGGTCCTACACTCACACTTGTACATAGGGTCACTGAAGTGACTGAGGTAGATGCATTCGGCGTATTTGTGACAGTTGTGGGTCTTGTCCTTGCACGGGTTCTCCGGCTCGCACACCTGGAGAAAAGGAAGCGAGTAGAATTGAGTTCTCGCGTATCATAATAACATAATTGACGTTTTTCTTCTCTTCAAACTACTTTACGTCTTACTTGGAATAAGAGTATGACTCTGTATGCATCAAACACCCTGCCATGACCCTCCCTTCCTGCTTTTAGCATTAGGCTCTCACAGCTGTCACTCATTAAGAAAAGATGAACATAACTCCGGTTTGGATGCCACTCCATGAGCTCATGGAGACCAATTTGACAGCATGAAAAGGCCTTTGATAGAGACTGTTAAATGAAGCTCACTGGTGCCAGCTATGAGATAATTCCCCTTTTCCCAAATCAATTCGTAAAAATGGGGCAGCAGATCAAAGCCAAGCAGCTGTAGAGGCCAAAGAGACACAAAGTGGTCCACAAGGGATGTCATGGAAGGGCTGGTCAGAGTAACATGGCAAACTGCTCTACTTTCCAAGGAATCTATGAAGTCAGTGACCGCAAGAGTGTGTGCCCCAGTCAGGTGGATAAAATCTTTACACATCATATCAAAAGGCGATGTTTATATGTTATTAAAAGTACCGCATTTAACATACAGTACCTGTGACAGGAGATGAAACGCTTAGTTGTTTTAATATGTAGCAAGTCAAATTTGCGTCACTGTACCTATTCAACAGCTGCGGTAAAAACATATAGAGGCACATATGTTTGTTGTTAGAGATGCCCAGCAGTCCTTTTCAGCGCCCCTCCTCTCTGTGATACTGGGTCAAGGTGCACCACGTTCCTATATGGTGACCCAGGGCCTTGCCTCTCTAAATACACTCAGCCTCCAGAAATGAGGCCAGTAAATCACCTGGGGTGTAGCTTCCATCGTTCATAAATTACGATCTGACATGCAAAAATCCATACTACTTTTACTGCCAAATCAAATATGCCTCAAGCGAATGCCCATATTTGCCATACTTTTTTAAGGGTTTAAGAACTACTGAAAGTGAACGGCTGCCAGTCAATACCCTGATACTGACTGAGACCTTGTCCACACCAATACGGATATTTTGCAAAATGAACATTTTCCTCTACATTTTGGCCTCTCATCCACACACAAATGGCGTTTTATGTCACTAAAACCGAGATTTTTAAAGTGCAGATTTTTAAAAACCCTGGTTTCTGTGTATCCGTGTGGACATGTAAAACGGTGCATTTGGGAAACGATGACGTCACACCTGAATTCGCGCATGACCCATTTTTGCTTTGTGTAATGATCATGCGCCTGAAACAACAACAACCGCGATGGCGGATATATACCGGTTAAATAAATAAAGCTGAAGAAACAGATGTCATGATGTCAGATGCCAAATAAATAAATAATTAGCTACTATTGTTTTTGTTTTTAAATCACTACCGCCAAAGGAAAATAAGCTCACTACGCATGCTCAGAATGCTGTTCTCTGGTATCTCACGTATCATTGATGTAGACTTTATCGCCACCTACTGGCCCGGTGTGCTAACGAAGGTCGTGTGGACAGATTTTTTTTTTTAAACGGAGGGGGAAAATATCAGTTTAGAAAAATATCCGCATTAGCGTGGACAAGGCCTGAATGAGAGTGACAGTGACTTGCCTGTTTGTTCTTCTTGGCTGCCTCCACCCCCATGCCAAACGGTTGGGTACCCTTGTACCTCTTTGGACAGGGCAGACAATGGAATCCTGGATCGGTGTTGACACAGCGCTGCGTTCCGCTCACTTTGTAGCAAACATCAGACACCATGTCGCACTAAGGGGAAACGGAGGCATTGGCGGACATTAACGACTCGTGACATGAAAGAGATGTTAATTAAATATCCGGTTGATGCAGGAATGATGAAATGCCGTTACAGCTATGTACCTCATTGATGTCGTCGCAGTGGGTACCGTTTCCACGGAAACCAGCAGGGCACGGTCCACACTCCCAGGAACCATCTGGAGAACTGTTGCAGTCCACTCCACCAAAGCATGGGTTAGACAGACAGCCATCTGTAAAGGATTTAGACAACAGTAAACCTACAGGAAGCATTTACACATTGCCAGGAAATAGCTACAATTTGGCAGCAAACTTTCATTTTTAATCTTTTTCATTTTAGATTGTTGCCTCAAGGACAAATTCCCACTGTCTGGAATCTCATAATTCAGACATTTAGGCATGCCTTCTTGAAAAAATATTTAAAAAAAAAACCCAAACGCACTAACCCATATCACAAGAATGTTGGGAAAATAACTCCAAAGGATATGATAGGAGAATGGGGGGGGTTGTGCTCACCAATAGGGCAGTCCTTTTTGTTACAGATGTCACTGTCACTAGCCTCTCCGAGACACTTATTTCCGCCGTGCTGAGGTCTAGGGCTGTTGCACACACGTGTCCGACTTTTGATGCCACCTCCGCAAGTTGCTGAACAGGTTGCCCAAGGAGACCAAGGGCCCCAACCACCGTCAACTAAAGAGGTACAAGGCAGTAGTATTAAGGTCTGAATTCAACTGTCATTTCATTTATTTTATTATTCAGTGAACTATCCAAATGCTTAGTCCCAATTGTGAAGAGTAGCCAAAGAGTAAAGGAGCCTTGAGCCTACTAAACAGGGGCAAACATACTGACCTGATTTGGGTCAGACAGAAGTACAGACTTCAGGAGGCCCGTTCAAAATAAACAGGAATATAGCCCCAGGTAAGTGGCGTGACTAAATTTAGTCGTTCAAGATGGATGTTTCGGTTATGGACATTGCTTCTGAGTGTTCCCTTTGGGCTGCCATACTCACTGGGACATGGCACAGCTTCACAGCGCTGAGTCTCTCTACCGCTGCCCTCACAGTCTTTGCCTCCCAGCTGTGGCACAGGGGCATTGCAGTGGCGTATCCTGGTGATCTGGCCCTCTCCACAGGTCACTGAGCACGATGACCACGGCGACCACAAACTCCACCCACCATCCTGGCGAACTGGTCAACAAACACATCAGCCAGAGATCAGCAAAACACAGATGTTATATATTATACTCTAGACTTTAATTTCAAGCAAATGGTAAAATGTATGTATATTCTGCAAATGTGAAAAAACAAAACCCCACCACATTCTCTGAGAGTAAACACTGTTTGATATTGGAGATGAACGGGTCAATTTCAAAGATGTTCCAAGCCCCCCTCCAGAATTCATGTCATTATGGGAAAAACCAACCCCAGTGGTAAAACTGCTTCAGCCAATCACAAAATCCACAGAGTCACATTGGCTGTAAGCACTGACCCATAAACCATCAAATTCCGTCAACCAACTCAATGTCAGCATTATGTAGTAACCTAGATTTAAAAAATATCCCACACCCCCTTGCATAAATCTAACCCTTAAATTCATAAAGTATTTGTAGGGTTGTGTGGCAGTGTGTGAGTCATTGTGCAATTTGGAACACCCTTCTAGCCAATGGGATTTATTTGGAATTATCATCCACTGGGCGCACCCTCCAGCCAGACCATACGATCCAACCCTCCTCTGATTCAGCAGTCAGCTGGATACATTTTTAACAGATGTGAAAAGAAGAGAACTCTGAGACGTTTGCACTTTGTCACAAAAAGACAACTGGAAGACATATTTCATTATATTTCATTATACATTTAACTCCACCCTTCAGAACTCCACTCTTCAACATTTCTATCAAGTTGCATCGTCTCATATGTCACGCTGTAACATAACAGCTGCTTTTCTTAGATCATTATTATTGTGCAGCTGAGGCGTGGCCAGACACAGACTTGGACAGCGATAATAGGTAGTACTCAGAGCCGTGGTTGGAAACGACAGTATTTATTCAAATGGAGAGTGACTTAGGCTGACTATTTGAAAACCAACTCACCGCGACTGTCGCATTTGCCCAGGCTGCACTTGCGGGTCTGAATGGAGGGCCCAGTGCAGGGGTTACTGGTGGCGTCACATGACCTGCCCCTCTGTTGAGTTCCTGTCCCACAGGTGACTGTACACTCTGTCCACTCTGACCAGGGAGACCAGCCATCCTCGCTGTCTGTAGTTGAAAGAGTTGACAGAAGACACTCAGGTCAAACCCAACGTTGTTGCATTTTGTGAACACGCTGCACATATCCACTCATTGTTCAAATGAAAGGGAGGGAAAAAAAGGCATACATGACCACACTGGTCTTGTTTTAGACTGTCGTTCACATGACATCATCTTTAAAAGCCTGCAGTAGTTATTTCAGAGTGTGTTTCATTTTCAACAATAAAGTATGTGGTCAGCTCACAAAGACAAACAGGCAAATAATACAAACAGCACTGTATTATTAAAACTTAATATGCATGGAATATTGTTTTCAGGCCACAAATTTAAAATGCAATCCATGAATAGAACTGAGGTATGTATATGTTTACAGGTGTGTGTATATAGGCTTGGATGTTCATTGGCTAACAGAATGTAATGTCTTTTGATACTTACGCGTGCACACGGGGCAACACTCGCCATCGATGAAGGAGGGGCTGGCACAGGCCACTGCTGGGCATGTAATTTGGTGACACACTATCTTGGACTCCTGCCATTAATAAACAGTAGTAATATCAGTGTAAAACAGATCTTTACACACTTGGTACATATTTCCATATGACTTGGCCCTACCTGGCAGGTACATTTGGTGCAGCTGTCTACAACCCAGTCTTCCTTATCCTCAAACAGACGGCCATCCTGCCAACACATGTTTTTCTCCTTAGAGTTCTTCATCCTCCCAAGGGCCTCCTTCATGACGGTGTTCTCCTCTGTCTGAAGACCCAACAAAAGATAGACTTGCAGTCAAAAAGTGGGACAACCTTACGATTAAGGTACAGTGCATTCCATTATTAGGGAGGAAAGGTACATATCCTAGAAAACGATGCCTGCTAATGCCTGGATCCCTGTCAGGTTACTGTTAATTATTGTTAATTGGGAACACTGCAGTCCTATTCTGAAGCTTTGCTCTTTTTTAGCTCTAATGGCTCAGGAAAACATCCCATTCAAAAGTGTTGCTCAGCTTGCACATTGTAACCTCTGACCTGACTGGAGACTAGGGGATCCCTGGCTGCGCTTCTGAACACTTGGGAACTGTTAGTTAATGAAGTACTGCCAAAGTTTTGGTGTGTATTTGTGTGTCTGTGTGTGTGTGTATGTACAGTATGTGTGCATGTGCGTGTGTGTGTGTGTGAGAGAGAGAAAGAGATAGAGAGAGGGAGGGAGAGAGAGAGAGAGAGATAGAGAGAGGGAGGGAGAGAGAGAGCGAGAGAGAGAGGGAGGGAGAGAGAGAGGGGGGGGAGAGAAAGAGAGAGAGGGAGGGAGAGAGAGAGAGAGAGAGACTGTGCGTCTGTATGACTATGTGTCTCTGTATAAGTCTTTGTGTTGGAGGAGGCAGGCGATAGTGTGCAGCAGCAGAATCTGAGACACCACTTGGTCTGGAAGAGCCTCAGGGACCCTTCTCATCCCAGCCATTTTTTCCCAAGGTTCATGCCCAGACTCTCTTATTGCTGGGAGGCTCCCAGAGGAAGCACATGGGCTGTTTAAACACAGCCAGACATTAGACCGGACCCAATCACAGCCAGGGGAACACTTCCTATATCCACATGTAACATGTCATAAAAACTGCCTGACTCACACTGCCACAGATCTAACATGAGTTAAACGGGTTCAGGCATCACTGGCGACTCTATAAACAGTCCGGCTGCTACCTACTGTTTGCTTTTAGACCAATGTAGGTTACCTAGTAACCTTATTCTGACTTCTTGTGTAGTGGCTGCAGTACTGGGAATTGTATATTCTGTCATAGTACTTCTGAATGACTCAAATTAGTATATTTTCCAAATTGTTATTTTTCTCGAATGTTTCCTCTTTCGGATAGATTCCAGTGATTCGATATTCAGCATGCAAATCGCCGCATAACACTCAGGGAAGCGCGCCGACCGCCTGTCTGAATCAAGCACAAATCACGACAAACTCAGTTTGCATTAAGAGAGCGTCAGTGAAAGATGCTGACCCATGTAGGACTTCTACTTACCACCTTTTGCAGGCCATCAATAAGGTTGCTGACGACAACGCGAAGGCCTTTGAGCTCCTGAAACATGGTGCTAAGCTCCTCGCAGGAGCGCTCACACATATCCGCCCCCGACTCATCTGTCTTCTGGCCTATGAAGTTAGTTGTGATGGAGGGACTCACGTCCACGACCTCTGTGCTCTCACTTACGGTGTTGGCGTCATCTGGAAGGGTAACAGAGGGAAAAAGGTTCACATCAACGAACGAGTGAGTAAATAAATAAGCAGCACGGACGACGATTTGCGACGGAAACCATGTTTGACAGGCACGGCGATTGAAACACAAGGAACTTGATCGTTGGAACTGAATGACTTCCTGTTTTCCTGTGGCTGGTTAGAAGATCACAACGATTTTGCGAGGACCATGTTTATTTTCGTCCTTAAAAACAGATGTTCTTTCAGCAGTGTTTGATTTGAAAGTGTATCTTTTTGAGATGGTGACTGTAAATGTTCCCCACCACAGATTGGACAGGGCAAAGGTGGGGGTGCGTGTGGTTGTCGGTGTTGGAGATGGGGAGAGCTCAAAATAGAAATCTGGATCCTCCATACCAGATGAGAAAAACACACCATCATTATAAATCCCAATGACCTTTGAGATGAGCGGGCACTTCTAATATGTACTTAAATTAGAGAGGGCCTCGACCACACTGATGGATTTACAAGGAGCTGAAGCCGCTGATTCATGGCCTTGTCTTTTCAACGGATCATGCTATGGTTATTCTGTGGGCTTGATGTGTGGTGTTTGTTTTATAAACACAGCAGGCCGACAGACGCAAGCATGCTGCATCAGCTTCTCATTGGTGGATGGGTCTGTTTAATGCTGTCCCGTCAGATGCTGGCCACAAGTACGTGGACAGGCACCAGAGATGTCGATGCAATGTCTAGACATCATGACAATACGATCCCAAGGGTAGAAAAACTCCTTGGGCATCCAGCTGGGTTCATTTTAATGAAATGCTGACTTACCAGTCCCCAGTAACACTGAGGGATACACTTCTCCTTAGGTTTAATCTCACTGTGCAGAAGTTGAAGGGACCTGTACCCTCATCAGGTAAATCTCTACCCAGAGGTTTGTCAGAAGGTTGTCTGTTTGTTAGGTTTAGGGTTCCCTGAGTCCTCTGGTCATAATCTACAAATCTGGGGTAGGAAATCAATGCCGAACGGCCCTGCTGGTTTGGTCAAACAAACTTGCCTGGCTTAATGTGTCTGCCAGCTGTGGTCTTTGAACAATATGGGCAAACATCCCACCCACAGACCAGAATGGGGCATCCCGTGTTGAACTGGCAACAACTTTTGGCCATATTCACAGTTTATGATTAAGCATTCAATCATATTCCCTCGATTTCTCCCATCCTGTCTCAAAACACTAAGCTGTAGGTTGTGTTATGATGAACATATATAATTATGCGAAACACACAAAACTACAACACTTCCATAGTGATTTGAGGGCCCAGAGTGCAGAGCTCATTCCTGGGGGGGCTGTTTACAAAAAGAAAGGAATGCTGATCATCCAAGCCAAGGCCCGGTATCAGCAGCCGGTTTTGAGTCAGCCATGTAAATTGGCGTAGATTAATGGGTGACGAGGGACTCTAAATCAAGAAGTCATTCTAACTCTGCTTTGCCCGAAGATGTCCCACTGTAGCCGAGCTATGTTTTTTCTTTCTTTTTCAGTCTGGCGGACTCATTCAAATCTCAAGGGGGTCATGTTGTGTCTGCGTGAGCATATGAATGTGTGCCTGTGAAAGTATTTACACATTCTTGTCGTTGATAAGCACCCCCCCCCCCAAAAAAAAAAAGCAGATAGAGCAAAAAATAAAGAGCAATAGCTTGGGTATTTTAATACATCTTATTAATGTCCAACATGACAGCTTTTACGAGTGTGGCTTGTGTTAGTTTATGACTGACTTTTTGTGCTGGCATTAGAACTGCTACAAGGGCAGAACCTTGGCTGGTACCAGTATCTTGACAGTTTGCAGGCCTTGGTGACATTTGTTAAACATGTAGACACAGTCAGCTGGAATGAAATCCTGCTTGTGGCAACAGAAATGCAACAACTGACACGTGCAGACACAGACACACACAGACACGCACGCACACACACACACACACACTAGAGCCCTCATAAGGATCTGCTTTGTCTACAGACACCATGGTTCCAATGACCAGAGACACTGGCTCCAGAACTGGTAACCTCTAACTTGGTTGATAAGGACGATAGTCGAGGGGGATGTCAGATTTATTCAGGTATCTGTATAATCTCAGCTGCAGCCCCTGTGCGTGTAAACCCTGCTGAGGACCAAAAGGTACCATTTCCAGTGCGAACAAAGCTTCAGCTGAGAAAAGCAATCCTATCTGCCAACTCATGACTTCATTGTGTGTGTATGTGTGTGTGTGCGTATGTATGTGCGTGTGTGTGTGTGTCTGTGTGTGTGTGCGTATGTATGTGCGTGTGTGTGTGTGTCTGTGTGTGTGTGCGTGTGTGTGCGCAGCTGGAATTGGAAGCTCCCTGCTCTGGAGTATAGCATTTACTCTGTCTTCTCTATTTTCTTTCCCAGGGCATTTACCGTGACTCCACTGCCAATGGAAATAAACGTAAACATCTGCATCTCCTTTCGCTCACCACGCACATTGGTTGACCTCAAGCCACTGCTTCGACACTGCTGTTTCCGTAAACATGATGTAATGTTGAGAGATCTTGCCACATATCAGATTTGACCCACTTAAGGATGGACCAAAGAGTTATATTCATACAATGGAAGCGAGTCAGGATGCTAAGCAGTTCGGTCTGGAAATTCGCTATGGCGTTTTACTTAACGAAACGCAGACACCGCGCTTTAAAGGCTCGCATGAGAAGCTGTTTTCCAATCCCATCTGCAACGTATGGGGCTTGGAATAGAGCTGAGGAAGGTGGCTGGGTATAAATATTGCGTATCATCTTCTAGGCCGTGCAAATCGCACAAAGACACAACATGGGTGGTTGCCAGAGAGTCGCCTCAACCGATGGACTCCAACCGGCCCAAACAGTAGAACGTTGAACACATGACAGGTAACCCAAAAGAACTCCCTCCTACCTGGCTTCGTGACCTCGCAGTCTCTGCTCCGCAGGACATCTTCCACTGGGGTGTCGAAGATGAAACGCACATTCTGCAGGAGACCCTGTTCGGGTGATAAGAGACTCGTCTCTATGACTGTGGTTACAACTTATATCATGCGTTGGCTCCCTTGGCAACTCAAAGAAAGGGGACGTTGGTCTCTGTAGATGGCAGCCTCTGATATAAAATAAGCTTTTGAATTACGGGCTTGCGTTAAACCACAGACGTTTCCTACAACTTACTGTGTGAGAGGTGACAGTATCGGGCCTCTTAAAAGTCTCTACCAACTCAACTGGAGAACTCTGAAATAGCTCCACAGAAATAGCCTACCATAAAAAAACAAAAACATGCCGTCCCATCACAAACGCGCAGGCCCACTCTTACCCTGAAGTGGTTTTCACGGATGGACCCCTTGGCCACGAACATGCGGCTCCCCTCGGCCCGCAGGTGCTCGTAGAAAGGCTCGTCCAGGATGATGCTGTCCACCAGGTTGCAGCCCACGAACAGGTTGGCGTTTTCCCCGTGGACGTGAAGCGTGACGTTCTTCCACTGCGAGTCGGACAGGTCCACGTCTTCGAAGGAGACCACGTTCTGGGAGCCGTCCACCCAGTACACCAGGTCCAGGGTGTTGGCCCGCCCGTTAGACACTATCTCAAACTGCCGCTGGCCGTCGGAGACCTCCAGACCCAGCAGGGTGCCCCTGGAGGCTCGGTCCTGACGCATGCTGGCCACGAACACGAAGCCCTCGTTGTTCTGGATCTGCCTCATGATTTGTTTGAGGACGGGGGCGCTGACCGAGGGCAGCTGGTCGAACCGGATGAAGCGGTAAGCGGGGGCGTCGGAGTTTTGGCCCCGGAACTGTTTGGCCCCTAGGGTCTTGCGAGTGATGCGGCTGATTTCGAACAAGTCGAACGACGTCTCGTCCTCTTGCTCGCCATCTTGAGGGTCGAGGATGACGGGAGAAGATGAACAATTACATTATGGGGGGGGGGAAAAATAACATTAGCCTTTTGTTGATATTGATAAACTGGTAGACTAAGTGATTTACTGAAATGGAAAAATAATTGAATGATGAGGTGACATGAAAACACCTCAGCGGACAAAATTGCAAGGGATCAACGTTAACAATGAGTTAACTCAAATAAATACTGTGTCGACAAATAGACTCATAAAGCACTAATTGTATAGTAGCTATGTACAATACCACTACTACTACCATTTCTATGACTATGAACAATATATTACTATTAATAATACTTTCATAATAACTGTCATCATTATCAAGTCATTAAAAAAGTCTTCCACAGATTAGTTTCTATTTACCTTGAGGTAATGCGTGGAGGAAATTAAATAATAAGGGCAGCAAGTAGAGACTTCTCCTGAGTATCATATCTCCTTGAAAACACAAGAGAAATCGCTGTTATCCAGTGGAAAGGCATGTGTCAGTGTTGCCGGTTTTTTGACATCTCCGGTCCAGTTCAAATAACTTTTGCACTTCAGCTTCTCAACTACTCAAAAGGATGAACGGCAGTGTTTTTTTTACATTTTAATTCGTGCCTCAATGAAATCAGCAAATCATCCACACCGTGCATTCACCCTAAAGGCAAATTATTTCCCCCTAACACGTTAAAAGTGTGCAGAAATGTTTAATCAAATTCCTCATATTTGCACAAAAAAAAAAAAAAATCGGAAAACTCATTCCGTGTAACCTACCTGACGAAAATGCAATCTCTTTTTAAAATGCGGTTAGATATCCGACAAACAAAGAAAACAAACCGGAGAAAATGTTTTTTTTTTTTCAACAAGTATCAAGTCAATGAGAAGTGCTGTCTTCTGGAACCCGGTGCGCAAAATGCAGTGTAATAGTCCACTTGGTTCACTATATCCACAGACAGGGGGGACTTGACTAACAGTGACTGAGGCACAAACCTCCCACCTCTTATATACAGCCCTCACTGATCCTGTCAATCACGTCTCAAGCATTAAACTGTTTGGGGTCAGTTGTTAAGACCGAGTTACATAATTAATTTCTGATGGCGTAGTTTTCTTATTCCTGCTTACTCGGAGATAGTTATCGGTCAAACGTGATCCCTCCCTCACCCCCATGCCCTCCTTATATCCCACCTTTCTATCAAGCCCACCTCGCTACCAGGATTAAAACGTGATTCGGTTTCAGTGAGAAAGTGAATAGAGACATAGAAGCGGTGGCGCACTTTCTGAGGGCTTTTAGTGGAAGTGTTTCTTCAACTTTACTGTGGACTGAGAAACTATGGTGCTGATGAAGCCAAAGTAAACGAAATTATCCACAGTATTGCTCCAAATAAAAAAAAGTCCATCTCGATGTTGCCTTGCACCACAATTAACAACTATACAACATAATATTCAATAACATAAAACATCAATTGCAAAAAAACCCACAGACAATTCATAGGGTACCTCTGCTATGTCTGTTCTGTGACAAAACAGGACATGAAAATAACCTCCAATACAATAGATATTTGGGATGCTTCCACTTTGCTGGCAAGTAGTGTCTTGTGTCTGGAGAGCATCAGGTTTTGTCAAGC
>OMKK01025918.1:3954-14911 GCA_900302305.1 Polymixia japonica
AGCACAGCGGAACATGTGTTCATGCCCGCCGCTCTGTAAAGACAGTTTAAACCTGACTGCGTGTCTGATATCCAGACAGTCTAGAGCGCCCCCTTCAGGACGAGAACAACACCGTACATGAGGCTGACAAGTATTCAAGTATTTAAATAAAGCACAATATAGTGTATTAATTAGTGTATAATTAGTGTATAATATAGTGTATTATATTGTATAAAAGGAATGTAAAAGTATATTTTTTCAATAGAACATCACTTTTGAGCATGTTCATTTAATTATATAAAGGAATTGCTCTTTAAACTCATCAACACAAATGCCACTATTAATCCTGACAATTAGCTGACAACAAAGGTTTTGAAAAATCAGTTTGCTCCAAAACATTAGTTAAATTAATTTTATTTGTTGATTTGATATTTCAGTTGAAAAACAACGCATTGCCATTTTGTTATTATTCCAAAAACAAGCATTTCTATTTGTCTGTTGTGTCTAGACGTGCTCTTATATAGTTTATGGGATTAAAAGGGTCAGCCAGAAGGAAAGGGGAAAGCCACGGCATACTTGATATATTTAGTGACATATTTAGTATAATTAATGTGATGCCACAGGTCATTAAACAACAACATTATTTCTGAAGCACTGCAGCTCTTATGACCTCCAGTATTACTCTTACAATGTGCAGACTTACTTACTACTTTTCAAAAAGTCATTTTTCCTGTCTGTAATTATTGATATTGAGAGTTGGAGAAAATGCTTGAATGCTGACAGAATGTTGCAGTTTGTTACTAAACCTATCGAGAACAGATGTACCTGTTGACACTTTCTGTTTGACCGTGAATATCTTTTAATAAAAGATATAGAAGGCCGTCATTCTGTCAAATATCTGTCAGGGAGCAACATACATGACCAGCCCACACAGCTGCAGTCAAAACAACAAACAAAACAACAAACAAATCAAACCTTGTTATTTATCTCCCGTTATTCTGTAGATGTCTTTCTGTGTAGATTAAAGGCTTGATCTTTCAAGGCCGTGGGAATTGGGAGTTATTATGTGATATTATGGACGTCCTCCTACTTTTACTGAGTGATGGAGCACAAGACTGTGTTAAAGCCGTAGAGGTTTGATACAATACAGGTTCAATACATGTTCAACTTGAGTCCAAGCAAGAGAACCTTCCCCAAACTACTGAATCATGGCTCTGGCCTGGAAGACAAATACCCACAACTGACTGTATTCAAGACTGAAAACCCATGATAGAGGAATCATCTGGACCAGCGCAACTTGGTCTTGCCACTAGAGAGACAGGAAATTGATTAAATACCGTACAGATAGTGACCTTTGTAGCTTTTGGTTTGTCATGTTTTGTATATTTTGTGAAATATAGGCCACCTGGTTGAAAGGCTTCTCAGCGACTAATGAAACAATTGCTGATAATTCATTGTGGCAACTTCTTGAGTGTCGAGCTTCTGATATGGGACAGGAGACTGAGATTATTGGTATATATTTTGTTTTTGATCAAGCCTGTTTGAATGTGAACCTATCTAAACCTTTTTCTGATGAAAGACTCATTAGAGTCCTGAGTGTTTCTCGTGTTATTGGGTCATAGTGGCCCCATCAACGTCTGAAAGTTCAGGGAGATTTAATGAATCCAAAAATGTTTGTCCTCTGTGACGATTCCTCATAATCTAACTCATAGATCTTTTTAATTTAAGTGACATGCACGTTTTATAAATATCCAGACCAATTGATGTCCTTTTGTTCCCCAGCTTCATAATAACATTGCCATGTTACTAATAGAGCTCTCTCTATTTTGTAAATGTTGAACTATCAACCTGATCTCTCATCCTAATAAGGGCCTCGTACTGACCTGCAGATCTAGTCCGATGACGCTCCTTATCCAATTCCCCAATTTAAGATTTCAACTGCTTCAGATATTTTTGGGATTCTTTTCTATTCTTGATGTGTTGGATTATTTGTCTTTTCCATGTAAGATATTACAGTTTTATGCAAGATAGAAAGGGAAGGAACAGCTTGTTTCCATGAACAAGATTGGAGGATGCGGGTCATGTGTGTGTCGTGTAAATATGTGTTCTGGACAGAGGCCAACATGCAGAACCCTAAAATGACAAACATTAGCAATGATTACCAGTCGCCATAGTGTCCCACGAGATGTAGAGTGAATATGATTTTGTATAATTACCATTTCATTACAGTGTAAATGCAGACTTTGGGTGCCTGCCAAGGTTCTTGAATGAAACTAAATTCCTCTTACCATTAAATGACATAACACTCATGGAATCATGTAAAGATATAGAAAAAGACAAACAACAAAACCCTAACCCTGTTTTCTTTAAACACCTGGAGAGATTAGTGGACATAACCAAATAAGGACAATTCAGACAATATTACACAAATACCACATAATCACATTTCAACTAATTCTTCATGATTGTCTTAACTTTCTAATACTGTATTGTCTGATGTGGCAAACTACACCAATTTAAAACCCTAGTAAACTAAACAAACCATATAGAAGCATGTTTACACAATCACTGAGTCACAAAATCTATAACGTAAAATGACCGCTGAGCACATCTCATAACGTCTGCTACCAGATACAGCAGGTTCAAGTATGATGTAAAAACATTTCCTTATTAGACACTTGTGTAATTGTTAGTGTAATCATTTCAATTTATAACACACTTATGTCAAAAACAAAAGGAGATTCTATTTTATTTCAGTATTTTATTGTACAATATCACAATTAAATTTTGTACAAATGCAGTTAACAAAAAAAAGAAAAAAACAAAACCTACGTGTTTGAATTCAGGCTAGAAAGAGACGTTGAAAATGATGAAAATGACAATATCCAGTTTCACAGCACTGAAGCAGCTCACAGTAGAACACACTGCTGCCCAGAGGAGACGCCTCACTCTGTATCCAAGGTGGGCTAGAATGGCTTCCTCTCTCTCATCCTAACTGATCGTAAAGACACGGGATGGGGAAAAGCAACAAGGTGGAGACCTATATCAGTGTAGATGAAGACCGCCTACTGAAACAGGCGCATATGAAACCCAGTTTGTATGAGGTGGCAGGGGTCTGTCTGTATGTATGTGTTAGGGCATGGGAACTAGGGGAGTAAGGGTGTTGTTCATTGGTTGTTTGGTCCAGGTCTGATGTGTTAAGATTCCGAGGCGCAGAGTCACAGGTGAAGGGTTAGAGGTCTCGGGGGCGGGGCTTAGGAGCGGGTGTACTTCCCCCAGATGTGCAGCATGAAAACAGAGGCAATAAAGAGCAGACTCATCACCAGCACTGGAACTGGCCCACTGTCGAAACAGAGAAACACTGATTAACACACACACACAAAAAAGAAATTCCAATCATTTGCTATAACCCCTGCCAGAGCTAGTCTTGAGTAGAGTGGTTGATTTTATTGATGAGCTCTGGAAACAAGGAGGGGCTCTCATCTCTGAAGGAGTGACTGAGTGGGGTGGGAGTTAGGGGGGTACATCTCTAAGTAGCAGCATTGCCATGCCAACCATCTCCTCCATTGCCCCCTCCTCCTCCTGTCAGGAGTCTGTAATTGAGTTGACCTTTCAGAGTGGATCCTTTAATGAAGCTTTGAGGCCGGCATCTAACGCAGGAACAAACACGCACTCGATATACAGTCTGCCCTCCCTTGACTGCTGGAGGAACACATTTAATAACTGCTACAGCAACATCGACCAACCATGCCCAGGAACGGTCGGGGGACAGGACTGTTTCTGTGTTACTGGGGAGGTTTTTTGCAGCAGAGTGCAAGTCTATGATGATGGTGAGAGAGTTTAAAATAAACATGCATGCTCAACACCTGCAACAAACACACACACGCACATATATATATATATATTTCTGTGTGCATGTGAAAGATAACATTTCTAAGACGTAATATTAATGCTACTCTATGGTCAAATGAGTCCATACATTTATGGAGGTGCAGCTGTGTGAGTGTGAATGTGTGTGTGTGTGTGTGTGTGTGTGTGTGTGTAACTGCTATGCAACACTTACACTTTGAGTCCTGGCGAGTCCTCTGTGTAGAAGCGCCACATGCCCCCTGTGCCTGCTGATGCTGTGGTCCTGCCAGCGCTGCGTGTACCGCTGCTGGTTGCTTTCCTGTGGAACACACAAGTAAAAGACCTCACCGTCATGTGTCACTCACACATAAGGGATAATGTACATTACATTATACATTACACGCTGTACATTATCCCGCTTATTACACTGCTTCTTACTAAAGAAATCAATAATTTGACACTAAATACAACAACAAAAAAATATTTTATTGATTTAAAAATGATTTTATTGCTTCCGCTAAAAAAAAAAAGTCTGCTAGTGTCCATAGCAACGGCCTCTTATTCATAGCAGCGGTCTGCTATTCAGAAATAACATAGAATGCCATAATTGACCAGAATCAAGTAGTCAACAAAACTGTGTAATAAACATTAATAACCCCAATTATAGTATGAAGAACCATATAATATCTCTGGCTACATTGCCACATCTGGTTATACTACCAAGAACCTTTCATAGCAGTGTGCTTGATGTGAAATTGTTGAAAGCGTAATTTTAGAAACAGTTTTCCATTTACCAAAAACTTTATGACTATAATAACGACCAGCAGATTTTCCTCAGCAGACGTTACACCGAGCCAAACCTCTGACCTCACAAAAGAGAAGCTTGAGGCCAATCAAACTCTAGTGTTTTGAATAGTGTTTGAATCTACAGATTTAGAAATCATCATCATTCACTGCAAAACCTCTGGCCATAGTATACTGTACTCAGAACACCACTGCAACTACAGTAGGTAGTAATGGCAGGGATGGGTGATTCATGGCAAGTTTACTCAAGTGATGAGATTAAACTGAGGTTAATGAGGTAATGAAGAGGGTGATTGTAATGGGTAATAATAAAGGAAGTGACTGTGAGCCTCTGATTACACACTGATTAAGCCCAGAGTACCAACATCTATCTAATGCCCCAATAAAGGCCCACAAAACATATATGAGGGGGGGCAGTTTGTAAACCACCAATCATTCATTATAGTATAATGCCATTAGGACATTGGGGGGTATTAAGACAATAGTTCTTGTGAGGTTAATGTACAGCATGAATCAATAACCATTTTTCCAAAGCAACGGAACCACTATTAATTTAAAGGTGTAGAAAAAGAATCACATGTTGTTTTGGGAGAAGATGAGTGAAAACTTGCTTGACCATGTAGATAGATAGATAGATAGATAGATAGATAGATAGATAGATAGATACTTTATTCATCCCCTTGGGGAAATTCAGGAGTGTAGTACTATCGTTAGTAATGATCTGGACAGGCTGAAAAGGGTAGGGACCAGAGAGCGGAGACCATTTACCTCTCATCACAAACCCATACTGCTACAGGGGTTATCTGTCAGTGTTTTTCACTGTATTTTGTATTAGTAAGAGTTTGTGGGTGTGAGAGCATACCTCTGTCTGACTGTGGAGCCTGCTGCTGCACGGGGAGCTACCGTCTTGCTGGGGGAACGGCTGGAAGCCCCAACATTAGTTGCACTTGCTGCTGGCCCAGGCTGAGATAAAGACATTAAAATGAGCTATACACAGGCGACTAGAATTTGCACTCACACACACACTAAAAGTGACTGACTAACTCTCTCTCTCTCAGTCTCTCACACACACACACACACACACTCTCTCTCTCTCTCTCTCTCTCACACACACTCACACACAAAATTAAGATATACACATAGAGCGGCTTTAAACTAAACGATCACTTGACTAGATCTGGAAAGTAATATTTGACTCAGGGATTAATAGCTACCTGAGGCCTTTACTAGCTGCCAATTGGTTATAAATTAGTATGAGAGCCATACATAGTCTTTTTTGACTGACAAATGTGTTTTGCTTGTTCGTTTAAATACTTAGAGATAAAAAAGTACATGCTGATTATTCAGCCAATTGTATTGTTGAAAAATAGCCACGTCCACAAATGGCAAGAGCTCCTGTTAGCAAGCAACCTAGCAGATACAATACGACAGCTCCTTTCTAAATGAATAAAGTAGACTGGCTATGCCTTACACTTCCACATGGAGTCAATTAACTCACCATTTTGGTTTAATGTTCCGATGTAAGATGAAGTGAATCTATGAGCCCCTCTTCAATATGAAGTCCACGTCAGATGAGCAGCCTGAGCGAATTGACCAAAACCTGAGAAGAGAGCTCAGAAAGATGACGCATGTCTAAAAAGGACACGACTGCAAAACAGAAGACCAAATACAGGAGCCCGAATAGAAGCCTGACGGTGTGATAACATTCTCTACATAAACAATTCACTGAATTAATAAATAATATCTCTATATTTCTTACAGTTTACATATTCAAACGGCGGTAATTGTTTGTTATATACTGATTAGACATTTCGTTCTACTTACATTTAAAGGCAAATCAACGGTCACTTTTGAGCACGGGTGACGTGTCTCACAGGAAGCGTGTGTTGTTTATAGAGGAATAAGACGCCATTGTGGTTCATGGACCGAAAGAAAATAACTAGGAAGCAACGGAGATTTTGAGCCGTAATGGCGTCAAAACAGTACAGTTTCTAGCTAATCCATGACAGCATTTAATACGGTTTCTGATGAGCACAGGTTTCTGGGTGAGGTGCATAGTCGCGATCTAGAGGTAAACTTCTAAGTATTGTAGTTGAATTTGTAAATTCACAAACAATTTCCCTAAAAATCTGGTCTTCGTGTTCAACTGGCTAGCTGTGTACTTAACGCTAGGTCGTTAATTAATGTAACTATAATTAATAAACCAAGCAACTAGGCTCTAGTTGAGATACTAGTCTAGTTTTGCGGGGATGGAGACACAATTTCTGTTTCAGAACTGTTAACACGCATCCTAATGTTTCCCCGCACACAGAAAAGAAAGTTGTTTGTTAAGAAAAGTTGTCAGTTAAACAAATAAGTTATCCCTTAAGGGAAATAGGGATTTGAATAGAAGTGAATACATTGCTCAAATGACCGACGCAGTGTGTCTGCAGGATGGCTCGGGTGGTGTTCCTCCATCCAGACCTGGGTATAGGTGGAGCAGAGCGGCTGGTGGTGGATGCTGCTGTAGCTCTGAAGTCTCAGGGATGTAGCGTCCAGATCTGGACAGCTCATTATGACCCCACACACTGCTTCTCTGAGACCCTGGACCCAGATCTGCCAGTGGTGGGTACACACACACACATACACACACAGTCTCACAGCTGTGCAGGTAAAATATACTTACTGTAGTCATACCAAGATGCATACCTGAGATTTGCGTAACACATATAATCATACATACATTTTCAGTAAGGTATACACATACTGATTTATGCCATAACACATGTCATTCACATGTCTTTCCTTCAAAATACTTTCTTCCAATTGTGAAATAGACTTCTACTCTACAGTAGGACTTTACATTGTACATTTCCCTGGTGAGCAGACAAATATGTAAGTGCAAATAACCATGTTTAATGTTCTTCTAACAGGTATGTGTGGGTGACTGGCTACCCACCAGTGTCTGTGGCTACCTGCATGCCCTGTGTGCCTACCTGAGAATGATCTATGTGGCTCTCTACCTGGTCTTCTTTAGTGGGGTGGAGTATGATGTCATCATCTGTGATCAGGTAAAGCATCATAAATCCATATCTCTGTCTTTTAGCAAAGTGCTGTGTTTATCACTGTTTTTAGTTTGCCTTTTATCTTATGATTTTTTTATTCATAGGGCAGCTTATTTTAAAGAGATCCCTGACTCTTTGTACAAATAGACATCCTATCATCCTATCAATCAATATGTCTTAAAAGAATAATTAAAGCATTTTGTTTTTTAATAAATTACACAATATTTTTACCTGCAAGGTCGCCATTATGATTATCTCTGGGTTGATGATGTAAAATGGTTTACCAACAAAAACCTTGGTGGTCGCTCATTGTATTTAGTGTAAGTGTCACCAAATCCACGTGCCATTTCTGGTCTTTTAGGGTAAATTTTACAAGCTGATCACCACTGAAAGGTGGGCAACTTGAAAGCATACATATTTAAGAAGCAAAATATTAAATTTCATAAGTATACATAGCTATTTAGGCATCTAAAGACAACCAGATATGACCCTGGACAACATCAAGCAGAACAAAGCCTTTATGGTGAGTAAGGTGACGATGTCTGTTGGGGACAGTCTAACGTTTTTCACTCGACTGCTTCAAAACATTTTTACAATTTTGCAGTCGTTGACTGGCCAGTTCTTACCAGTGGAGGGAGAGCGAGGCAGATCTAAGGGCTGGGGGGATAGAGTTGGACAAAACACTTGGTGCAGGAGCCACAACTGCTCGCCTATACCAACAGACAAGGGAAGGGTCTGTCGTAAAGAGCTCCACTTTCTTGCAGAAGCTGTTCAATGCAAGAACTGTGCAGATAGTCTTTCTAGTACACTTCATCCACTGATGTCTTCCCACTGATTTCTCCACTTCTAATTACTAGGAAAGCTGTGAAGACTTACTCCAGTTCCCATGTTTCCTTTTGAATGAAAATTATTTCATTTTTAAAGCACGTTATTCAAATCTTTTGACAACATGTGCAGAGGAAAACACGAGCATTTTCTTGTTAAACCATTCTGTGTCATCAACTCAGGGTTCATGTTCTCCATGGCGACTGAGCAGGTAAAAATATTTCTCATACGTGTTTAATTTATTAAAAAAAACAAAGCTTTCATTAGTTTTCTACAGCATATCTTCTTAGAGGATGATATTTGGTTAGTTAGAGGATAGTTGGGGATCTCTTTAACCACCATGCTCTCTCTCTTGTCTCTCTCCATCTCTCTTGCACACACATTGTTTATATCTCAGTATTTAGATATATTAGCTATTTTCTTCTCTTCCATTCAGGTGTCGGTGTGTATCCCGGCGTTGAGGCTGTCTCGTCACAGGAAAAAGGTTCTGTTCTACTGTCATTTCCCAGACCAGTTGCTGACCCAGCGGAAGTCAGTCCTGAAGAAACTCTACCGTGCTCCTATCGACTGGCTGGAGGAGCGCACCACTGGAATGGCTGACATGGTACGATCCGGCTAAGGCCTAGTACACACCTGACATGGTACGATCCGGCTAAGGCCTAGTACACACCAGCATAGACGCACGAGGACAACGCTAGTGGAACGGGGCCAAAAACACAGTCAAACACATTGAATCACCTCATATTTCGTCAGATAAAGGCGTTTAGGTGTTATGTTGCCTGATAGATTATCTTAATTAACATGTGATAGGCTTATATTGAAAACAGTCTCTTTGTAATAAGTTTAATGAAAACAAATAAGGATAATTTAATTTCCTGACAAGGAATATACAATATAATATACAATAAAATGTTTCCAATAAAAAACAGACATTTAAATCGATCAATACAGCCATATAAACTAGCCATCAAGGCAGGGCGGCGGGAACAAACAGCAACAAGACAAAAAACTGTGTAAAAACCAGGCAGGACTTTCCGCTGCCGGTGAGCTAGAGGCTGTTTCATAAACATAAACATACATGATCAATACATGATAAACATGATAATAACAACACAACAAGAGTCAGTAAGACACGTTAAAAATACCAGACATGAAGTACAACAATCCTAACATGTCAATAAAACAAACAACAGTAAAATAGGTAGAAATGATGCATAAAAGCCTGTGTATAAAAATCTAATATAATTTCTAAAGCTAACAGGGATGTTTACTATCAGTTCCTAAACAAACAAACAGTTATGTGTGTCTCTGAGTTGCACAGTAAAAAGGAAGGTACAGTTCTGAATGATGATTGGTTCAGAAGCGCGTAGTAGGTTTATAGTACCAGACACAGTCTGAGGTATGTATTTAACGGAGACGTGTATAATAAACTCTAATAATAATCTTCATTTATACAGCAATTTCACAAAAAGGTTTTTCAGTAGGGCAACAGGAAAAAAACAATTTAGGTAAAAGCAACTCAGAAGAACCAATTTGACCGAACCGCTTCAGACAAGTTGTTCCAAAGCCCAGGGTCCCTGATGGACAGGGTCTGATGACTTCCTGTTTTCAGTCTAGAGTTTAGGATGAGCAAAGACCTCAGGCGGTCATCCAACTCATAGGGGATTAAACTGTGTGCGATATATGTTAGATCCTGATGAACTAATCTCCCTCTGCTTCCTCCCTAGATTCTGGTGAACAGCCAGTTCACAGCTGGGGTCTTCAGGGAGACCTTCAATAGCTTAGGAGGGGTCCAGACGGATGTCCTCTATCCCTCCCTCAACACGCATACCTTCGACCAGCCCTCCAATGAAGCGCAGGCCCTCGGAGGGCTGCTCCCCCAGGGAGCCTCCTGCTCGTTCCTCTCTCTGAACCGCTATGAGCGCAAGAAGAACCTTGGCCTGGCCCTGGAGGCCCTGGCTGCCCTCAGGAACAGGCTGCCCTCGGACCAGAAAGCAGTCGTCCACCTGGTGGTAGCAGGAGGCTACGACGACCGCGTTACTGAGAATGTTCAACACTATACTGAACTGAAGGAGCTAGCAGCACGGCTGGGCCTGGACGACTGTGTCACTTTCCTGCGCTCCCCCTCTGATGACCTGAAGGTGGCGCTGCTGCGAGGCAGCGCCGCAGTGCTTTACACCCCAAGCAGAGAGCATTTTGGGATTGTTCCCGTCGAGGCCATGTACTGCTGCTGCCCTGTTATCGCTGTGAACTCCGGGGGCCCGCTGGAGAGCGTGGGAGATGGGGAGACGGGGTTCCTGTGTGAGCCCACTGCAGAGGCTTTCTCTAAGGCCATGGAGAGGCTGGTCAGGGAGCCTCAGCTCCGCAGGGACCTGGGACAAGCTGGGAGGAGGAGGGTGCAAGATAAGTTCTCCCTGCAGGCCTTTTCAGACCAGCTGCATGGCTACATCCTCAGT
>OMKK01025928.1:2677-13177 GCA_900302305.1 Polymixia japonica
GTCTGCCTGCGTGTCTGTGATGTCTGTCTCTCTGTCTATTTATCTATATGTCTGTCTATCTATCTATCTGTCTGTCTGTCTGTCTCTGTCTGTCTGTCTGTCTGCCTGTGATGTCTGTCTGTCTCTCTGTCTATCTATCTGTCTGTCTGTCATCAGTACCTTCTCTCCATCAGCCTTGTTGTTGTCAATGTCGATTCTGTCGAAGTTCTGTTGAGCTCGTTCAGCCTCCTTACAGTCCCGCTCAAACCGCCGCTTACTCTAAACAACAACAACAACAACAACAACAATAACAATACTAGCAACAGTACTGGGTTCATAACCCAGTTCATCCATGTCATCCTACTGTATTACTGGAGCTACTATAATTAAACAAGCTCTATATCTCACAGGCTTCACCTTCTAACGAGCTCTGTCGGCTTCTCACCCAACCAGGTGAGGCCTGTACTAACGAGCTCTGTCGGCTTCTCACCCAACCAGGTGAGGCCTCTACTAACGAGCTCTGTCGGCTTCTCACCCAACCAGGTGAGGCCTCTACTAACGAGCTCTGTCGGCTTCTCACCCAACCAGGTGAGGCCTCTACTAACGAGCTCTGTCAGCTTCTCACCCAACCAGGTGAGGCCTGTACTAACGAGCTCTGTCGGCTTCTCACCCAACCAGGTGAGGCCTGTACTCTCAGGTGTGGACGAGGCCTATATAAGGTCCTGACCAGCCTAAGCAAACCCTTCCACTTTTATCAGCGCTACAAGAAGCATCACTGAGAAGAATTCACTTACCGCCCGGGATGACATCTCAGCCGACACGATCTCGTGCGCCTCGGCACGGACCGCGCCCGGCTCGGCATCTGAGAGCACCCGGATCGTGAGGCGCGTCACGCTCTCCGGTGGGACAAATGTCGCCAACGCCAGAGCCACTTCATCTGGCTCCCGACGGACGACACGCCCCGACCAGATCGAGTGAGCGTGAGAGCAGCGAGGAGTCACTGAGTTACCAGTTACATCCGGACCTATTGGGAGAAGCTGCTACAATGTTTATTTATAATGCGCATTTCTCAAACACAATGCACTAAACGTGTGGCATGCTATCTTTGGATGACGCCCTGGCAGCACGTTTTCTTCTGGGATTGGCTGGTTGGGCCACAAATAGATGGCCCACCCCTCCCCAAGCCCACAACAAGGCACTGCTTTTCCTGAATAAATGTTTTCAACGCGTGTCCCAGGCCACTGTAGCTTGCAAAAATGTGTGATTGCTGGGTGTGTATACAGTGCTGCTTGAAAGTATGTGAACCCCTTGAGCAGTTTCTAATTCTAATTCTATATATCTTCTGTTGTTTTACCATGATTTTCTTATTTTATCATCACCAGTTTTTATATATGAAATGTCAGATTTATGTTTATCAATTGCATGTACTTGTTTAGTCGGACTTGTTTAAGTAAACCCAAAAACTACATGAAACATGGAATTAGTGTATGTGCAAAAGTAAGTGAACCCCCAGGTTGGTAAAGTCAAGCAGGTAACAGACTCAGGTAAAACACATCTGGGTGCTTAATTAATCATTTAAGCAGACCAATGAAATGAGACATCCTTGGGAAAGGGTTTGGTCGGCACTAATTAAAAGAGAGAGGAAAGCAACCAAACCACTGTAGTTCCATACAGATCAACAACGCAGAGAGGAAAGGAGATATCTGAGGACATGAGGAAGAGGGTAGTGACAGTCCATCAGTCTGGGGAGGGCTATAAGACCATCTCCAACAGACTCCAGCTCCATCCATCCACTGTAAGACACATCATTTACAAATGGAGGGCCTTCAACATGACAGCAACTCAACGCCCATCAAAACTATCACTCAGAAGCACCAGGAAAATAATAAATCAGGTAAAGTCCAACCCACACATCACCTCTAGAGAGCTGCAGACACATTTCCCCACTCGGACTCTTTTTTTTAAGATGCAAAATTCATCTGCCTAAAAGGGTTCACATACTTTTGCATGTTAGATTTTCAGTTTTTGTGAAATAAACCACTTTTGTTTAATTAAATACTGAAAATATATCTCTGTTTGTGTGTGTCCATTATTTGGAAGGTGTGCTTTACAAATTGGGATTTGGATGTACGTTTAAAAAGGTTATTTTAATGTTTTTTTACAAAAACAGTAACCTTGTCTGGAGGGTTCACAAACTTCCAAGCAGCAAGTACAACCACTGGAAGCCAAGACAGCGATCAGAACAGACAGTTAAACAGCATCTCCATGTTACTCATGAGATACTCAGTGAACACATGCGGCGTGGGTCAGGAGGTAGAGCGGGTCGTCTCTGGTTCGATGCCCGGCTCCTCCAGAGAGCGTGTCGAAGTGTCCTTGAGCAAGACACTGAACCCCTAACCGCTCCTGATGAGCAGGTTGGCTCCTTGCATGGCAGCCTCTGCTATCGGTGTGTAAATGTAGGGATACTACTGAGTAGGATGTCAGTGTTGTTCCATCTTGTTTACCACCCTGACACGCCAAGAGTGACGAGCCACATGACGAGGAATATCAAACCACATACACACATAATGCAGTTCAAATCTTATTTGAAAAGATCAGATTCCCTGTGTTTCTGTTATGTTCAGACTTGGCCTGACCAAGTGTTTCTCTCCCTGCCAGGAGTATCTAGAGTCCATCCACCAGCTGTATGAAGACTGGCTGATCCAGCAGTGTCATGCTCCTGCTCCTGTCTTGGTATGTTATCAGATCAAGGTGTAAAAACTAGCTGCTATTTCATTGATTTATGCAACTTACTCAACCTGTTTTGTAAGTTTCTCTCCCAGTGGTCCCCAATTATTATTATTGTTTTTTAATTCATTGTGACCCATATATTTGATCTATTGTAATCTTTTAAATGAACCTTGTCTTTACAGGTGATCCCTGCTGACCATGATCTTCAGAAAATGCTCCACCAGTACGAGGAGAACAGAGATCAGATCTTACAGATGTAAACACCTGTTGTTGTACCAAGCTATTAGTGTAGTATTTCTTTCAGCTGGGACTGGAGAAGGCTTTCACAACATATTATAGTTAGTAGATTTATTTTATATATATTATATATATATTAATTTAGCAGAATAATTTGGTAACCCATTTCTATCTGCTCACTAACTTTGTGTCCCAACCCAGAGCTTGAAAAACGTTACTTCACCATAAAAGATTTAACTATCTTGTTACATCATGATGCTAATCGTTTATCCTGCCAAGTTTCCCTGTTTTAAGTTTTCTTCTATTTATTCTTTAAGTGTTACATGATGCTTTGTCTTAGGCTGGTTTTACAGGGACAACATTTTGAATCTCATGTTGACAGAGATTGAATTGTTTTATTTTAAAAATCTAGGTCATGTACAGTTGAAATAAAGTTTGTGTGATAGTGAAACAGATGATTGTTCATAATGGGACCGCTGTCTGAAAGGAATACTTTCACATTTAACATCCTAGTTTCTTATTCGTTATGCACCTATGACATTGATAAAAGTGAAGCCGGACTGTACGAACAGAGGAAGCTTTACTCGTACCCTGACGTGACGTCACACAAAACTGCATTTTATAAGGCTCAGTGATTTTTTAAGAAATCAGCCTTCATGGTTAAAATAAATACACAATTCAAAGAGTTTTAAGGTCTTGTGTGGTGTTGTATATTCTGAACAGTTTTAGAGGACTGTCTTTTTGGGTCGCAGAGTGGGGAAAGGTGTCAATACGTAAACAGTTTTATTCAGTGTTTGTCCATTAATTCATCATTTACCAGACTTACAGTTCCTTAATGGATGATAAACTGGTGGAATCTGACTGTATTAGACTATAGCCTACATTACATTTTACATTTGTTCATCTTTAATCTGATGGGGACAAAACACAGGAAACAGCAACTGAAGATGAAAAATATATAGATGAAAACACACAGAGACATAACTATAAGAGACTGTAAGCTCACAATCTGATCCAGTAAGAATGATGGTGATTTGCACTTGAAAATGCATCAAGGTAAAAATACAGTAGTTTTTAAACTTTGAGACTATTTGTATTGTATAGTCACTGAAATGCTGTTAAAATACATTAAGACTATACACCCTATTTTAAAATAAACTTACTTTAAAACTACATTCTGTGGCTGCACCACCATCCTGCTCACTCAAAAATATTAACATATAATCTCCAATATTATAGGAATTATGTTCCATCAGTGCGACCAATCACATCATGTGTGATATAGATAATTATTCATTGATCCTACATGTCTAAAGCTTCATACCGGTTTTTTGTATTTAAACTCAGATTACACATTATGTACAATAAACATTTCAGTGCAGGAACTGCTCTAATAAACCGACAGCTGTCTTGTGTGCACAGTCAGTGTTATATATATATATACATATATATACGTATATAAAAAAAACACTCGCAATTAGGACACGTAAGGGTGACTTGACGCTGTGTAATATTTGAATGTGAAGGCAAAAACCGCTGTTCAAAGAAATGACTGATGGACATAAAAGTGGTCAGTTTAGATCCAAGCAGGATGTTGACAGTAAACCTCCAGTGAATGAAACAGTGTGTCTGTCTCTTTAAGAGGGAGGAGACAGAGAAACTGAACTGGAGTTTAAGTTACCTCTCTTCCTTCCTGGAAAACCCGGAGTTACACAAGGTGGTCCTGAGAACTGAACATCCTCCTCTTCTTTATTTATCTTTCTTTTATCTTTGTTGTTGGAATCTCTTTTTTATTCTTTTCTTCTCCTGTTTTCTTCCCTGGAGCTGGGATCAGTTCAACTCCTCTTCCTCTTCCATGAAGCTCGGTGACTGAGGCTCTGCTTTGGACGGCACACTGTTTAGCAGACCTGCAAAAAAATAGTTCCACATGTAGATTGCAAAGTGTGTTTTGTGGTACAGAATGTAGCAAAGGTCTTAACACTACATTAAATATGGTTTGACCTGAATGAAGTCCACTTCTCAGAAAACATGTGAGGTGCTGAATGAATAAAAATCTTAATTATTGTTATTGTAAGTCAGACATTCTGAGAAAGTTTTCATGTCTCACCAAGAGGACAACAATTGATATCTAAAATGAAACCTACTTTGTAAAAATATGTCCCCATAACATTATACTAACTGTATTAAAGGTGCCCATAGAAGGCCTTGTGCACTGCCAAAATTATTTCATTATTTAATTATTACGCACAAATGAACCAAAACTTAATCAAAACGCAATAGCATTTCAAGCGCTCAATTTAATAAAACATCAATATATATTTTTTTCTCTATGGCCATTCCGGGGCTCCATAGTTTTTTTTTTTTTTCTTTATAAACAATAGTTTTTCCCTTTCTTGTCTAAATAATAAACATACTAAAAGGTAAGTGGACTCCACTCTCCCTAGACAAAACATACAAGTGTTATTAAAAAGTAATTTTCTGCTCCCTCGAGGCTGTTTTATACTTATGCAGAAGAGTTTGTGTTGCAGGGTTTCAGACCAGGTTGCAGACGACATGTCGCACACCTCAAGAAATTAAAAGTGCGTAGAGACGACGATTGGTTGACTGACATTTGGCGGAAATCCCGCCTCACATTCACCACTCGTATAGTTCACTTCCTGTTATGAATTTTAAACAAGTACCTTTCCATCGCATAATCAGCCATTCTCTCTTGGTTACTGGCACAACATTGGAAAACTTCCTTGGTGCTTTGAAGTGTAGTTATGTGTGTTGTGTTTAAAGGCCCTGCCCCTTGGCTTCTGCATTAGCAATAAATCCCTCTCCCGTCTACAACTCATCCAAAACTCTGCTGCCAGACTATTGACTCGGACCAAGAAATACGATCACATCTCACCTGTCCTGGCCTCCCTTCACTGGCTACCTGTTGTTTTTAGAATTGATGCTTTTAAAGCCCAGCAAGGCCTTGCCCCAAGCTATTTATCAGAGCTCTTACTCCCTTATGCCCCCTCCCGTTCCCTGAGATCATCAGAGGCCTCACGATCCAGACTGATTCACAAAGGGGACAGAGCATCAGACCCAGACTCTGGAACAATCTGCCCGAGGAGATCAGGGCTGCGAACTCGCTCTCCTCTTTTAAATCTCTGTTAAAAACTCACATGTTTAAGATCGCCTTCCATGGCTTTTAGGCCTTTTAGCTCAGTTTACTTTTGGTCTTTAGTATGAGTAACTGTCTTTTATTCGTCGGCTTTTATTTATTAATCTAATCGTTCTATTTTATTAGCTGTTATTCTTAGGCATTTCTCATGTTTCTATCAGTGGACAGTCTTCATTGTGTTCTGTTTTATAATGTTCTTTATCGATTTACACCTTGCTCTGTTTTTTCTGTGTTTTTACTGTGAAGCACTTTGTAACTGTTGTTTTGAAAGGTGCTACATAAATAAAGGTTTATTATTATTATTATATTAGTATAAAACAGGAGATTCTCAGAGGTTTGGAGGTTTGGAGGTTTGGACTTCCTGAACCCTGCTGAAAATGTCTGTGCACCATCTTATTGCCACACACACAGTATTTTACCTGCTGAAGACTGGTCATCTCTCTCTGCTAGAGCCCTTGGAAGAGACTGGGCTCCGAGCTGTGGATCTTCAGTCTTCAGGGTCTTGTCTTCGGAGGTTTGTGGCTCTCTTGTCTCTGCTCTCTGGGTGATGTGTGCAGAGAACGCCTGAGGACCACTAAGATCACTACTGCAGGAGACATCATCAGCTCTGCTTGTATCACTGCTGCTGGTGTTGCTCTGAGAGCTACTTCCTCTGCTAGTAGCGACACGATTAATGTTGCTGCTTCTACTGTTACTACAATAACTACTAATAGTACTACTGCTAACATCACCAGCAAACATGTTACCAGCTTTACTGGTACTACTGGTAGCTGCACTAGCAGTTATAGTACTTTTATTAGAATCACTTTTAGCTCGGTTACCAGCTTTACTATTAATACTATCATTATCAATGCTGACAATATTAGCAGCTTTACTACTGTTTCTTCTGCTGCTTGCTTTGTGTTTGTTGTCCTGTAGCAGTGGGCGCCCCCTGATGGCCAGGTCAGGATAGTTCCTCTGCATCTCTATGATGGATCTGTCCTCACTGAGGAAGTGGTTACTAGATGTTGTTTGTGCAACATCCCATTGAGGCCTGGGCTCGGGTTTGACTGCACATCTGGTTGCCTGTAAAAGCAGAAAAGAGCAAACAGTTTGTGTAATTTCTATGAGGATATTCCCATTACTTTGGTGTAAGACTGCTTTAGGAGGTACAGCACTGGATATCATGGTGGCTCAAACCATATAGTCCACATCCAGTCAATCCCTCTCTCCACTACACTGTTCTACATATAAGAACCATAGTGTTTTGCTACTGGCCTGTGCAGTCTGAGTCCACTGCTGCTCTCCCGACTCAAGCTCCTCCTCCGCTGGTTTCTCCTCCTCCCTCTCAACCAGAGAACGACTTCTGGACAGCTTCCTTTTGTCTTTTCTCCCTCCCTTGTCTGGCTTCTCCTCCTCGTCTTGCTCTTCTGTCATCTTCGCCGAGGGCTCTCCTAAAGGTTGTTCCACTTTGTTGCTTTGATGTCCAGCCCTCCTCCAGATAATCTCTGGCCAGTCCTGTGTGACACGTTCACAATAATCACATGAATACCAGTTACAATGTGATACTGTGTATGCACTACGACCATCCTATCTATCTATGTTTGGTCTGTATGTCTATTAGTATTCTTGTTAAATATGGAATAGGGGATTATGTCTAATCCTGATGAGCCTGTTCTATGAACTCAAGCAGGAATCAATCCTTCCTTCCTTGCAGATCACCTGTGATCCTGGTTGTTCCTGCTCCATGAGCTCCAGAAGGTGAAGACATTCCACCCTGGCCAGCAGCAGCTCAAAACCCACCGTTATGGCTCTCTCTGGGTTAGCCTCCTCGCTGAGTCTATACTGGCTGATAGACCTAGAACCAAACAGAGCAAAACAGGTTAGATGAAAGTTAGCCTCCATACCAAGATGTCAGTTGCTGATATAACTGTAAATGTTATGTAGTGGAGTCAAAAATAAACTAATTCATCAGACAACGCTGTATTAAACACAGAGATACAGTGTTATCATGTCTGTAACGTGTGTAAGTCAGCGCTAACGCTAATCGTAACTGCAATTTTTCTATTTGCATAGACACAAACAAAGAGTCCTTCACCTAAGAGAGTTCATCAGGGAGGTCAGAGGTCAGCTATATGTTCAGCCTAGATTTATACCCAGGAACTGGAGATGACAAATGAGTCTTTCTAAAGCTTTGTGAGCAAGTAAAGGAAATATAGTGAGACTGCTCTACTCTGTCCAGGTCTTTTGATTACAACACTAGATTCATCTTGGAAAGACATGAAAATGTAGTAGTTTGTTTAAACTGGTCATTTTTTAAGGTAAATAATGTGATTTTCTCAAAAGTAACCATAGACATGATTCATTCCCTCAAGTTTGATTCAAGTTTCTCAAATTTGAAATGCTTTGTCAGTGTGATATTTGAAGGTCTTTCAGGTATTTAACGAGTTTCAGTTTCTGGTGAAAGTGCTAGAATGTAGAATGTGTGTTGCACTGAAACCATGGAAACATCCTAGTAATGAAGATGTGCCTTGTGGCTGAGCCGGTGTGTGTTTGTGTTGTACCTGTTTTGTGTGTCTGTATGGGGAAGGTAGCCAATGGAGGCCATGACTGACTGGATGGTACAGCTGGTGAAAACTGGCAGGAGATGGTAAACAAATGAACCTGTAAACGTCTGACAGACACAGAACCAGACAGAGACATGTTCATATGTGGTGAATGAGATATTGATTATTGGATCAATTTTTAAGAAATATATCTATTTATTTTATTGCATTATCCTGGTTGGGACTGAAAATGGAACTTGGGCCCATTGCTTGTGGGTCCAAACATAACAGGAATTCCAATCCTTTTTAATGTTCCTGGGTTCCAGGATGAGGCAGTACGCATTAAGAGGTCAGGGCACAAAACGGATTGCAGATGCTTTGTTTATGGGCATAAGCACCACTGTAGAATGTAAACCACAGCTTCATGCAAACCTTTTAATTTGGACTTTACTTTCATAGAACGTGATAGAAACAGCTTACTCTAAAAAATAATTGTTGTAAGGGAGGTAAAACACATTATGGGTCATTATTAAAGCAACGAGTCACCTATTACAAAGCAGTTATGTTTTTTAAGATAGAATCTTCTTTGCTTTGAAATATTGACTGATCAATCGCAGGTCTGATCCACTTTACCCAAAGTACAGCCTTCATATCTTAAACTGATTTCTCTGTGTTTGATGAATGGCCAATTACTTATTATTATACCATGGTCTGGGTGAATGCTCGATTCTGATTGGCTGCTGGGTGTCCAATATACCATGGTCTGGGTGAATACTCGATTCTGATTGGCTGCTGGGTGTCCAATATACCATGGTCTGGGTGAATACTCGATTCTGATTGGCTGCTGGGTGTCCAATATACCATGGTCTGGGTGAATACTCGATTCTGATTGGCTGCTGGGTGTCCATTATTGGGTGATACAGTTAGTTCAGTCAAATGGTCTGTTCACCTTTCATATCAATGCGCCGTGGTCATGGTCTCAACATGTCTCTCCAGAGCTGTTTGACATCTATACCTTGTTAAGGGTTAATATGGCACTTTTTTAACTTGAGAAAAAAATTGAGTTGGTCAAAGTGACTGTTTACATTACTCCTGTGTGCTCAGTTTATCAAAATAGCTGTTATTTACCATTTTTATTTTCGCTTTCGGAGATTCACATGACGGCTAGGTATTCCACATGATCCGACTGAAAGGTGAAACATATTAAACTGCTCTTTGCTCTGAACTTATAACTTATAAATTATAACTAATGAGCGATAATCCATGTAACTGACTCGTTAACTCGAGAGAGAGAGAGAGAGAGAGAGAGAGAGAGAGTGGGCGTGTTCTACGTGTGTCAATCAACGTCATGAGCGCGAAGAGACTCAGCTGTTTAATATCTGTCAAAATCTATTTGTCTTCGCGGAGTCATGCTTATAGAAAACTAGATTTTTGCTGCAACTTGCAAAACGCATGACAATATAAATTAATGGTCTTGTTTTGTTGGTATAAGCAGGTTAATACACTTCGAGGTGACCATTATCATATATTAATGCACTTCGAGGTGACCATTATCATATATTAATGCACTTCGAGGTGACCATTATCATATATTAATGGTTCACGCCTCCACGTCGTCGTGCGTTAACCCTTACATCCTCATAAACCACATCCTGCCAACTAACTGCAGGTGGCCGGAAGGCCTCCAGATGTCGCTGTTATGCACAACATGTTACAAAAGTTTGTAAAATTTGTAAGTAAGAAAGAAAGTAAGAAAGAAATAAAACAATAACTAGTAATGCAGATGTCTAGAGTCTAAATCGCACCTGTATAGTCTTGATTTCCTTTTTCCATGGATAGAGGAAAAGATTGACACAAAACATCTCCAGAAGTTCC
>OMKK01026003.1:0-11975 GCA_900302305.1 Polymixia japonica
TCATTAGTGGCTAAACAGAAGTTTCAGTTTAAATTTTGATTTGAAAATGAATTGAACCCAACCTTGGTGAGGAACCAAAAAATGTGCTGTCCTGATTCACGATCCATTTCCTGCTAAATAATTAGTCATACAGATCTGTCAAATTATTATTTAAAAGGTAGGGGACAGACACTTTCAGACATGAGGGACAAGGAGGGGAGACATAGGAGAGAGAGGAGGGATTACATACTGCTCCAAAAGCCGTGGCGTAAAACCATTGAGCAACTTCAGACGCTGTTTGTCTGCATTTTAAATGTTCTCCTAAGTTGTTTCCCACATCTAATTTAAGTTTGTCTTGCAGGAGTAGCAGTTTATAGTGAGCAGTGGACACTTCCAGCGAACACACAGCATCCAATCCCAGTCAGCTCCAGGAGCCCATATCTCCCGCCTTATTGTTTATTTTCTATAATGGGGGAATTAAAGTGCTAAATGAAATACGATCTGGTGTCCTTGCCTTGAGTGAATATGTGTGGGAACAGTGCAGTCCGTCTCTAGCCTCAAGTGGGAGTAGAGGATGGATGGTCTCAAGTCATACAGTGAACTGTGTGGTGGTCCAACATTGACAATCCCACAATGCCTTCTGAAGCTAACACAGCCAATCCCCTGATAGATGACTCTATCAGTTCTCTTTCACAAAAACAGCAAAAACTGAAGCAGGGTGAAATTCAGATTTGACAAATTATACCTTTGTGGAAATACTAAACTTTTGTTATCTGGCTCAAAGGACTGTTTCAGTCAAAACAAAAACTGTTCTTACTCCAAATAGAAAACATACCCCAGGATAGTGGAACATTATCTAAATCAATCGTCATAGTTAATACATCTCCTACATTCAGGGATTTGTTGTTTTCCTCCTCCGCTACTCCTCCTCCTAGTGCCACACCTCATACTTTCCTAAGTCATCCTCTAGTGTGAGATAACGAATGGTCTCTCCCACCACCCCCAGAATTCAGTGGCTGACACACACACACACACACACACACACACACACACACACACACACACACACACAGGTCTCCACACTGCATTTCCTCTTCACCTCGTGAGAGATCTTGGCAGCTGTAAAGAACAGAGTTGGAGAACCACAATGAGAAAACCCAGGAAGGACCACTGTTCTTCATCTGGGGAAAGAAAAGACATGTCTTCTGGCTCAGTCGGGCCCTAGACTGGGCTATTTAGGGTTTCCCTCAACTCTGGTTCTCTCACCCTTTGTTATGCTTGGTAAGAATATTGACATCAAAGAAGGGAACTGGGAGAAAACAAACATTACAATCTTCATAGAAAATGTACACATGGGTGAGATGAAATAAGATTATTTTGAGATAAACATTATTTAAGGTATTTAAGGTAGAGAAACTAGAGGAGCTATCAGTGCTCCTGATAATCAGTGCCAGTGAAATGAATTATTAAAAATAGTTCAATACAAATTTTAAAGTGTTATGTAATTTGAACTGGATGACATGGTTTTTGAGGCTACCAGCATACTCAGATTCTTGTAATCTATGTATTCAATTATCACAGTTTGTAGATCATACAGTACACCGTCATGTCATTTATGGTCAACACTTGGTTGCACATGATCCATGTACACTTGCACCAATCCATTTTTATCAAGTTTTTGTTGCATATTCAAATCAATGCTAAAATCAATCCAAACTTTTAAATGTAAACATCTAATCAATTATATTTTGCCTGAAGAATTGACATATAAATTAACCTGTGCTGTACTGTTTTATTTAAGTCGGCAGCACCACCATCTGGGGACTTGGGGAAATCAATGTTATTTTAAGTTATTTTTTACATGTACAGTACATGAATGCCAGGGTTGTGGACATAGAGTTTAGTAACCACACACTGTCATTGATATGGGCTATTCCATACGTTTACCTTTACCTTAGAATGTGCTATAGTAGTTTACTTTGTGACGTCATTTTCACGTGATGTAATCACATTTCCTCACACTTCCAACAGTGCTCATATTTAATCACTAGGTGGCAGTAAAGCCTTATTGACAAGTTATGGTTGGTCTTGGTGTAGTTCCACAATAAAATATAAAAGAGTTAGTCGAAACGATTGCTGCGCTGACGCACACAAAAACACTGAAATATGGAACATTGTTGTAACGTCAGCACACACCCCTCATAATAATTTTGTACCTCCTCCTGTGAGTACTCAATGATTCCTTCTCTTTCAAATAGTAATGAAAGCTCATTGTGGTTGTTCATAAGCGAGAATAAAAAAAAGAAACTCTTCAGTTGCTATAATCCCTGTATTCATTATTACGAGTGCTTTCAAACTGATGGACAAAGGGTTTTTATGCCCAACGGTCCTACTGTAGTTAAAGCATTCTTAAACTTAGTTCAATATGTCCATCTCCGTCTCCTTTTATCTGCTCCAATAAAAAGGGGACATTATGTAGGGGTTTTCATAACCAGCGAGAAGAAAAGCTTCCTCGGACAAAATACCATCCCATCCTTGCTTTCCACGCCGTCTGGTTGTTCAGCCCTTTCTGGAGAAGACTTTGGAGGACAGGAGGAAATGTCAACATAGGTCTGGGAGTTAGAAACACACAAGGTTGGAAGAAGACGAACTTAAAAGTAGCTGTTTTCTTTGTTTCATGCTTGACCATGCACTTCAACAGGGTATATAATATTTGAGTGGCTTCCAATGCTTTATGGCACTGTATATGTGTATACAAAATATTATTATGAGCGACTGACTGGCTGGATGTTTTATTACTAAAGTTAGATGTATCAAAACCAAATAAAACCACTTGACTTACAGAAAGTAAGTGATGTTTTTCCCAGCAGACATTAGTTTACCGGCACAGTAAGTCCACCTTCTGGCTGCCCAACATGTGTAAGTGATCATCTGTTCCCTCGATGTACCCTCCCCTCTTCTACCTGGGTCTCCTTCCTTAACCCCTGCGTGTCAGGGCCCAGGCATCGCATTTTACCCTGAGCCCATCTGATTTATGTAGAATGTGTGTGAAATGTCACAGCAGGATGCTGGGTGGGGGGTGTGGGGGCCAGGTGAATGTAGGTTGCGACCCGAGACAAGTATCGTATTTATGCGTGAGGGTTCTAAAGATGTAGGTAGAAAATGTGAGTGTACTTTGCGGGGTGCACTTTGTGATCGGGATGTTTGAAGCGTGAGCACACGCCTCGATTCGCTGTGATTCATAGAGCACAGGGCAGGCCTCGCAGATAAATGCAGGAATGTTGCCATGCTGGAGGTGGGACAGCAAAGGTAGGCTAGTGTTTTGGCATGGGATGGTCTTTCACCTCGGACGTGAAGTTGTAAATCTCACTCTCGCTGGAGTGGGAAATCAACAGAGAGGACCAGAGTTCTTAACGTGATCTGGGAAAATTCAGGAGCAAAATATGATAAGTTGATAGTGCCCTTACACCTGCTAATTAAACAACAAACATACTACCATGACGTGAGAGGATAGCTAAGTTCTGTACACGTTGGGTAGAATGGGCTTCAGGTAAAAGAAATCCCTTTAAAGGCAGGTTGAAAGAAAAGGCTGTGTGAATGGCATTACAAGTGGCTCCAAAAAGGGGGAAAGTAGGCATCAGGGATTTCCATACATTTAACACACCCCTCGTCTCCTCTGTGAAAACACCATCCCTATCTTTGATGTCTGCTCTATCAAATTCTGCAAGTGTGCCATGAATTCATTCACAGCCTGTTAGTTATTATTAAAGGGGCGGTTCCTTTCAGCCGAGACAGTCTTGTTAAGGGAAGACGTGCGACTGAGTGAGATTAACATAAATTCAGCAGCTAAAACAAAGCGTGTTTACAACATATACAGACCTTGCAGGAAGCGGAGGCACCTCCAGACATACAGTGTGGCGGGAAGCTGGATCCCTATTCTCTGAACCTTGTCTCTGTGGGACTGAGGACTGTGGGGCTGCTCTGATAAACAGGAATCCCCTCGGTTGTGTACAACGCCTGCGCTCCTCCCACTGGCACAGCAGCACAGTAAACAGTAGCTAACAGTACACAGTCTGTCAGCCTGTCTGTTCGTCTGTCTCTTTTGCGCCCTAGCTTTCTCTCTCTCTCTTGCTGCTCCAACCGACATGTTTACATTCCTCAATCCCACTGTACCAAGTCTGGGAATCATAGTGATCCAACTGTACTTTTTCCTCAACTGTCACATGATGGTTTTGCTTTGTCTAGGTCCTATGTACTCCACTACAGTTTCTCAGTACAGAGATGGATGTAACACTGCCAAGTTAAAAACAGATGTGAAAATGTACAGCAATAAAAAAACACAATGTGCCAAACAACCCTGAAAATAAGCAAATGCATTATAGGGAGGGGGGAATATAAACATTCCTGAGAGTACCTGTTTTTATTCTGATCTGATCTCAGTAGAAGTTGGTTATCACTCTGATGTGGAGGGGAGAGAGCAGGGTGGGGAGACTGCACTATAGATTCTTTATCTACTGTAAATCGGCAAAGCCTCCTGGGTCAAAGATATTCTCTCTCTCTCTCTCTCTCATCTCTTATACATCAGGTAGTAACAGCCACGGTAGATTAAAGCCAGAATGTAAGCTAGACGACTGTACACCACTGCTTCCTGCCAGGAAGCAGTGCCTCTGAGGCACTGAATACCAGTTTGAAGGAATATACTAGTACCTTCAAAAGAGCCTAACATTGCAACCAGAAATATGTGAGCTGTAAAGACATCTGTAGCATGTGACACAGGTTATGCAGCTGAGGCCCCATGGGGTTAATAATGTAAGCAGAACGATTAGAACAGAAAACAGTTCATGGACCCAAACAAAGATTTCTTCTGTTAAGAAATGTGGTAGAGTTTTTAAGTTGTGCCTTAAAATGAGATAATTTACATTTTAGCTGATGCTCTTGTATGATGCAGATCATGCAGAGCGATTTACAATGAGTGAGAAGAACATTCGCCCAAATCCACCTGGAGCATGTAGGGGTTAAGTATCTTGCTCAAGGATACTTCAACAGGTATGACCACACGGGACTGAACTCAGGGCCTTCGGGTTGGGGGACAACCTTTCTACTCCTACAGGGTAAGGCCACCCTGTCGCCCCATTTAAAGGCAAATGTAGTGGTTGGTCAAACAAACTTCAATTAATGATTAACTTAATAACTGAATGCTGAATGTATCATGAATACAATCACCATCCCATTATATGCTTAAACAAAATCTCAATTACAACCATAGCAGCTATATGAATATCCTATTCTCTTTCTGCTGTCTGTTTTTTCACTGATTAGAAACAACAGAACAAAGCAAATGCAGAAGCAACAATGCTGGTATCCTGGAGGGACTAATGCTGTGTGTGTGTGTGCGTGTGTGTGTGTGCGCGTGTGTATGTGTGTGTGTGCCTGTGGATGCAGACTCAAACGAAAGCACTCCAGTCAAGTTGTTTACGCTGTCCTGACAGAGGCCATGTGGCGTACATCCTCCCGGGGTCAGGGGTCAAGGCTACTTTGGATGGATCAGAGTTGTGAAGCAGAACACAATCGGGGTAGCCCTATGTGGAGGTCCTGAATGGCTGTCTGGGGAGAAGAGCTGCTGCCAAACAGGAAGTGAATCATTCAATTACGGAGAGTCTTGACGTAGGAATCACATGCCACATGTTCTACCAATCTCCTGGTTATGGGTTGTCCCCTTGAGACCTAACCCTGACCCCCCAAAGTCTTAGCACAGCTGCAGAAACATCCCCAGTAAGACAGAAGAGATATGAACTGCTTGGCAAGCAAGACGTATTTCATAACATGTTTAAATATGATGTTTGATCCTTTATAGCTTTGTAAACATTACCACCCCTGGGAGAAATCACTCCAGATTGCTCTCATGTCTTTGAATTTGATGCTATCAGTTTGGCCACTGATGGCAGCTTCAGTCCTTTGCTGCCAAGTCACTGACAGCAGCATCCATGGCCTTTTAGGGAGTTAGAAGCACCCAATTGAAATATGTGTTTGTGTGTGTGTGTGTGTGTGTCTGTTAGAGGTCCAGAAGAGAAACAGTTGCGTAATTTGTGAGAGATAACAGACCTACTGTGCAGAGAGGTAGCAAACACAAGAATCAATCAGGATTACCAAACAGTTCTGCCTGTTGGGCCTACTACCACTCACTTTGTGTGTGTGTGCATGTGTGTGTGTGCGTGTGCATGTGTGGGTGTGTGTTTACATGTGGATAGACAGACAGAGAGAGTGACAGAGACAGAGGAAGAGAGAGAGACAGATTCAAAGACAGAGGCAGTGGAGTGTACACTTGCTCAGAGGGGAGGAGTCTGAGTGGTCTGAGTCCCCTCGGGGTAGACTGGTTCCATAACAGGACAAAGGACAGGATACACTGTCCCTTTCAAATGCACTAGAACATTGCTGTTGACAGAGACAGGGCCACAGAGAGGTTGAATTATAACCTCGGACTGTCACAACATAGCACTTTGTGGGCACATGTGGGATGCAGTCACTGTAAAATCTTTTATGGTTTACTAAGCACTGAATCACACATCCAGGTTCAATTGAGGTACATTTCGTTATGTCCATTATTCATGTAGAATTGCTGCAACCTGATGTGTTTATTTCAGTTGTTGTTTGCATGGAACTCAATGGAAACAAATGAAACCATAAGTAATTCTTACACAACCTCAGAATTGGGGTCAATTTGCATTCCTGTGCAGTATGCTTACAATATTCTGACACAGTTTGCATCTCATGTGTGTACATCAAAACCAATCTAACCCAACCCAGTTTTGTTTGCACAGAAATATGAGCAGTCTTATTATCGCACATGCAGTCACATCCCATGCTGATGAAAGCCATGTGCACAGCGGAGGGACTTTAAACCACACATCTCGACATGTGAATCTCTGACCTTACTCCCAACCCTGCACAGGCCCAGCCGTAAAACACACAACCTGGCTTTCCAGTTGGACTCCACGGCTACATGATCACACATTTGCTTCAGAGTAGACTTGAGCACTAGTGTGTTGTGTTGAAAACTAAGCATGGCTTTGCCAGAGCCTGGGTGGCCCTGAAAATGTAACTCTCTTATCACAGTGAGAACATACACACTCACACACACTTATAAAGGGAGAAAAGTGTCGGGCTATTTGAGGCATTGTGGGTAGGCAGGAATGTGTTTACTATATGGAGAAGTGGGGAGGTTTTAATAGCCTGCTCTCAAATCTGTATATGCTTGACTCAATTTCTACTGACTAACAGTATGTGTTAAATAAAACACAGATCTAGAATCAGGTTAGGAGGTCTTCACTCCCCAGGGAAAGAAGATAACATGCTGATGTGAGGCCTCATTGTGTGCGTCCTTGGCCTTGTTGGCTGCAGCCCACACGCTCAATTTCATCGCAGCTTTGCTAAGTGGATAACCCAGCTTTCATTCATTCTAGACAGCTCTGAATGGCAGCCAAACTGTAAATGAAATGCAGAGGTTACCAACATGAAATTACTGTCAGGAAAGAGCTGCTGAAATTCGCTGTTGGACAAAATGTACCAAAATCACAAATAGTTATTGCTTAATCCTTTCTTATTCTGTGGTGCTGTAATACAATCACATTACTATTGTGAATAAAATCATATGTTGCACAGTGATGAACAGCGGGCACAGTGAGGAAAAACTGGTTTTGTTAATTGGTGATTCTACACAAGATTGCTATTTATGATTGTGAATAGTGAATTTAAAAAATACATGTTTTTAGGAGTATTTTGACTTTTGTCTGATAAAGGGCTTTCTAACCTTTAATGAAAATGGGTTGGGCAATCTCAGGGTAGGCTATTTGTTTTGTCTGTTTTTAATCTAAAATTGTATGTTTGTAATGTAATGTTAATGAGATAAAATGGAAATTTAAAATTGCTGTGAAATAATAGTCTTTTGGTAAATTCCAACATTAAGCAATTAACTAGAAAGTACATTTCCTGAAGAAAATGTGAAGTGGGCTAGCTGCTGTAACCGTAAGTATCGCCCGAGCAATACAGCTCTGTGGTTGACAGGTTGTTATTAGGTGGTTGTTAGGGTGTTGCTAGGTGGTTGCTAGGCATCACTGGGTGGTTGCTAGGGCCTTACTATGTGGTTGCTAGGTGGTTGCTAGGGTGTTACTCTGGTTGCTAGGTGTTTGCTAGGCATCACTAGGTGGTTGACTACTGGACATATATTTAAAAGGTGAAGCTGAATTGTTGAAATAGAGTATGAAAGAAAGCAATATAGTTAAAGTCTATGAAGGCTATTAATTGCCATAAAGAGAGAATGAAACTATGAAAGACAGTATGAAAGAAAGAAATATTATTAAAGTTTATTAAGTGTATTAATCACCATCACCATTAAGAGAGTATGAAACCACGAAAGAGAATGAAGGAAATACAATTAAAGTACATTAATTACCATGAATGAAATAGAGTATGAAATAAAGAAATATTATTAAAGTATATTAATCACCGTGAAAGAGAGTATGAAACCAATAACCAGTACAACAAACAGGACATCCCATTATAACCTTCAAAAAGCCCCTTAAGAATCAATGGACATCCTATAATATCATGAATATTGACAGTATGACAATACTCTTCTGTGATAGTAAAATGTCATCCAAAACAAGAAATTATTTAGGGTAAAGCCAGGATTTTAAACCACTGAGCACTGCGGTCAAAGTTCAAATTATTTCAACTTTGACCTTGGATACTGCTGACCTTTCGAAGCGCAACCAATGAGATAACAGCTGTATGTGATGTAGCCAGAAGCAACACAGGCAAACAAAGTTTGCCTAGAAATCATAGCTTCCTTGCGAACTATTTTGATGATGTATACCTGCGCCGCGCTTTGCCTCTAGTGTCTACACTATGCTCTGTGCCCCACCTTTTGGTGAGTGAAGAGCAAATTGCTTATCATCTGAAGGCAGCTCTAGCTGTCAGTCTCTCCAAGCGCTAGCCCTGCTGAAGAGAAAGAGCACCTTCAATAAAGAGCACCAACAAACATACTAATTTCTTTGCATTGTACCCGGTAATGCAAGTGATGTTATGTCATGTATAGTCATTGTAAATCTATGTTCTCGCTGGATTTGTATTTTTTGGGATGTTTTACTAGGGTGTGTGAAGTTAAGAATACTCCAACCTGCCCTGTCACAGGGTGAGCCTGACTAGTTATTTGGCTGGTGGTTAGGCCCAGGTGTTGTTAATACTTGTAATTGGCAGAGCAGGATAAGGATAGGCTGATTCCCCCTTTAAAGCTTTGTGTTTTGTGTGTGTTCTGTTGGTTGAGTTGGGTGCAGGACGGCACTCTGTCCAACAGATTTGTTGTCACTGCTGGCGCCAAGGAGATATAGGAGAGGCCCTGTCTTGTGTGTCCTGTCTGTGAGTGCCTGCTGGTTACACTGCCGAGGTGTATGGGTACAGGGGTGCATGGGAAACCCTGTACATTTTGCTCTGTGTGGGCAGTAATAAATACATATATTTTTATAACTACCTGTCCTAGTCTTCTGTGTGAAGTGCTGAGAGATTCTTATACCTGTGTTGGGAGGAGTTAAAGGTGTCAGCTAAAATCTGCGACGCCCCATTTTAGGGTGGTTAAAAATCTGGTTTGTTTCAGTGTACTAATGTACACAAGCTCATGAGTGTGTGCATAAGCGTGTGCATGTGTGTCTTGGTTTTGAAAATCTGGTCACATTATGTTATATTGTCCACATATAATGCAAAAACACAGCTTACCTGCATAGCTAACTTGCTAAACAGTGTTTGTCAAGCTTGCCACAATATTTGATGATGGCAGTTCATTGTAGTTTCAGAATAAGTACAAATGTGTGAGTATGAATCAAACTAACCAAATGAAACTTATTTTTGTGTAAGAAAATATGATAGGTGCAGAGTGGGCAAATTTCAATCAAGTTACAGGTTGTAAATGGAATAAAGCTAAAGTCCCACACCTAAGTGTGAAATTTGTCCTCCGCATTTGACCCATCCCCTGAGGGAGCGGTGAGCTGCAGCGTGCGCCACGCTCGGGAAACATTGGTGATCTAACCCCCCAAGTCCAACCCTTTAGATGCTGAGTGCCAAGCAGGGAGGCAATGGGTCCCATTTTTTTATGGTCTTTGGTATGACCCGACCGGGGCGCGAACCCACGATCTCCCAGTCCCAAGGCGGACACTCTACCACTAGGCCAAGAGCTGAATGATAACAAATATACAATTGGACTAATGGGGCAATAATAAAAGACTAAGGAAGTGAGAGTGTCCGGCCGAGCCAACATCATAACAGTTTCCAGGACGTCAGCACAGCCAAGCCAGTACAACTGCTGTTGGAAGGGGTAAGTGGAGGGGAGAAGAGGGCGGTATGGCAGTGGGACACAGAGGGGATCAGGCTACGGGATACATGGTTCTATACACTGAGGGAGGGGGAGCAGGAGCAGCAATTGATGAAGAATTAATGAAGACGAGATGACACAAATGCGTGGACTAGGGTCTCTGCTTCTGCCATAGATAAGATGGGTCTAATTTTAGCAATATTACAAAGATGAAGAAATGCAGTTTTAGTAATGTTTTTAATGTGCAGATCAAATTAGAGAAGGATCGAATACAACTCCCAGATTTTTAACTAAGGGACTCTGAGAGATTATGCTATTATCAAAATTTAAAGTGACATCTTTAAACAGAGGCCTTTGACTAGCTGGTCAAATAATAAACATTTTTACAAATCAAAAACATCAACAAGTTTACAAATTGGGAGCGGTCTTCTAGTCTAATAGGAAAATACAATTGGGTGTCATCTGCATAGCAGTGAAATTTGATGCTGTGAATTATGTCACCAAGAGGCAACATGTAAATAGAGAATAGTAATGGACCAAGAACTGACCCCTGTGGAACACCAAAGTTCACTTTACAAATTTCTGAGGTCATATTATTGTGAAGAACATAATGTGTTCTGAAATAATGAAAAGAAGTAATGAGAACCACTAGCCTGCTGGGTATGGATAAATGTAATGTAAACACAAATAAAAAGTCTGTCCATATAATGACTGAGATATTTCTGTGTCATACAGAACCATTTCGGGGTAGGCCATTTTAGTCTAAGCGTTAGACTCAATCCTTATGTGTGTAGCTGGCCCACATTTGCCCACACCTTACACCACTACATACAGGTGCTTTCATAGAATTTATTGTATGAAGCATAACATTAATTTGTGGGGCATACTGTATTTAGGCTAAAGATTAATGTTGGACCCTTAACTCACAACAGACCATGCTGTATGTGGTTGTGTTCCAGCTGATTAATGTCCAGTTCACCACAACGTCAATGAAAATTAGCCTATGTGGCAATTAATCGTGATTATGTTATGTTCTCCAATCCAACCCAATATGAATCACACACTCTCTCTCCTGTCATACTGCGGAGTGCTGTGTTGGTCAGCTACCTACCCTCAACAGTACAGTACTCAACATGAATTACGTTGGCAGCAAAATGAGGGAGAATAAATATTGTTATAGTGAACTGTCTGTTTTTTCGAAGCATCACAAGAGTATGATGATATGGTACTAACTTGAGATACTTTAGACCTTTGCTTATTTAAGTAATTTAATCAACCATGTTTTCCATATTATACTAGAGCAATTTAAAGCAGTAGTCCACAGCACATTTTTTATTTAGAGATTGTAGCATTGCCTTGGAACAATATATGGAAGTAATTGGGTTCAGTTGAAGAAGCCAAGAATTTAATACCATACAAAAAAAAGACAACTTTATGATATGTATCTGTCCACATTCTTTTGGTGCTATGGACTGGTACTGTAGTGGTTTGACTGTTAGCATATTTAATCAACGAGATATCACTTTAAGGAAATTTATTCTTTTTCTTCTTTCAGGTAGAACTGCTGCTCAGGCTTCAGTGGATCCTCTCCAGTGCTCTCTCTCTCTCTCTCTCTCTCAACCCCCCAACCCCCTCC
>OMKK01026015.1:1880-13298 GCA_900302305.1 Polymixia japonica
TCCTTTCCGGTTAAAGTTGTGCTAATCAGTGAAATCACCTGCCGTAGTGTTCGGTTGGAATGAAAACCTGCACACTCTTGGCCCTTCATGGCACATGAATTGCCCACCGCTCCTGTAGAGTTTGTGTAGAGACAGTGCAAGTTTGGTGTAATCTCTACCTCAGGCAACCGCTTTCTAAATTTATTGCCCATTTCTTGTTTCTAATCTAGTTAATAACCTACAGTTTATAGTCTGATGGGGGTGTGAGAGGTGTCTGAAAGATGTTCTCAGTGTTGCGTGGCTGTCTCTTTTGCGCCAAATATCGTGAGCGTTCCCATTAACTAGATATGCTCCCCTGCATTCAATACAACACAGAGGGGAGATGGAATGTGCGTCAGTGGTATCGGGTATGTAGGCAACGCACTGATGCCAATTACTTTCAGAATAATCAACAAGCAACCTTGGGGTCTGTAAAAAGAAATGAATGCCGGTGGAGACTATAGTTTTGCTGAAACTCCGTCTTGCCTGTTAAGCGTACTGAATTTTACTTGCCAATGTTTAGTGGGTGAATATATTTTCCATCCCTGCATGGGATGTAATCTAAACTAACTACACTGAACAAAATGATAAATGCAGCATGTGTTCATTTATTAATTTTTCAAGCTTATAATGGACATATGAATATAAATCTGTCTACACAGGAAAATAAACATTTTAACAGTTGAATGAAAGGAAAATTATAGCAAACAATGAAAGCACTTCAAAAAAGACAATGGACGGACTCGGGGTGGGGTCAAGACGACATTGCGTAAAGCGACACCTCCTTCGCATAGAGTTGATCATGAGATTGTTGAGTTGTGCACATTCAGATGTCTGTTGTCGGCCCTAACTGACATGCCAGCATCCAGTGTGCCAATAGCAAGTTCTCGACTCTCTCTGCTGTGGCATCTTGTCCTTTGATTATAGGAATTGGCCGGTGTGCGAAGACCCCAGGTTAATTGGTGGCATTGTCTATGTCCAGATGTAAATCGGCCATGATTTGTGTTCAACTCACCCCCTCTCGCAGTGTACACGCGTTTCAAAATTGGACAGTTGACATTGACATCCATTCTATTCCAGTGTGTTTAGCAGCTCCCATAGCTGTGTCTTTGTTTTGTCCAACACAAGTAAGCGCATACGAACTGCCGTGGGGAGGTAGTTTTCTCCAGTAGTGCCCACAAACGAACAAATCCACAAGTTTAGATTCTGTTTACATGCCACCGTGCATGCTCATGGAGACTGAGAGGTGCGCAGTTAGAATTCTGAGCGAAGATAGTGGCTGTATGTATCTACCAACTGAACGCTGTAAGCGTAAATCCGTGAGCATGCGCAGTGGGGTGTAAACACAGAATCTAAATTTGTGGATTTGTTCATGGATGATTTACATGGCTGATTTATAATCTGGGGTCTTAGCACACCGTGGCTTTCAAATTTCAATGTGGCCTTTTATTGTCCCCAGTCCAAGGAGTGTCTGTGTAATGATCACGTATTGTGATTATTGTCTCTTGATGCCACATCTGTCTGGTCTGGGGGTTAACTCCGTTATAGGGATTTATCACTAGTTGAGCAATATATAATTTTTTTTATCAAAAATCACATCAACCGATGTATGGTAACACTCACCACAAAAGGACATAGGACATTTCACCCTTTTATTTTGGCTGTCAATGATATTAACGTTTCGGCCGGTTGGCCTTCGTCAGAACAACGTTGCGTATGTTTTTTTGGTTTAGCACCACAATAAGTCTTGGTTTTTGGGAAGCGCATCCAACTGTTCTACTATAATATAATTTTTTTAATCTCACATTTAGGTTGATTTAACACTTTTTTATCATGCACTAAATGTTCAATAAGATTAGAATAACCCTTTGTCAGAAATAGCTATATTTTATATGCTGCATTTATAATTGTGTTAAGTATATATTCTAGCTCTGCTCAACTGGCAACAGGTGGAATGTTTCCACTTAAATTATTTAAATTAATTGTTTAATTAACTCCTTTTTTTCCTTGAAATCCACATTTGTGTATTGCTGACAAAAACCAGCCTATAGCTGAATTGAACAGTTGGTGGAGGAAGTCTTGTAGTAGACTCAAGGCAGTGGCATGAAGTTGCCAAGAACTGTTAGCCTAGCACATTGTGGAGCAGTCCTCAGTGCCAGCAATGCCTGGCTCCCAGTGATCCTTTGTTATTATTAGAACTAATTAAAGTAAAACCCAATTTCCTTGTAAGCTTATTTTATAGGAGGTTTTCAGAGCAACTTTGCCACCCATTTTATGGTGATGGTTCCAGTGAGTGAGTTAAAATGTCCTCATGCAGGTAGTCTATTTGAATTAGATAGAAATAAAATAAAATGTTCAATTTGAAACCCACAAAGTGTCGGCAAGTGTGAGACAACGGACCAGCCTGGGTCCGCCCTTCAACCGCAATGCACCAATGAGCATTCAGGTGAAGGCTATCAATCAATTCACGGCCATGCAAGCCGACAGCTCAGGGAAAAATGGCAACTAAATCTTGCACTGGTAAACTAGAGATTCCATTGCAGAATGAGATAAAACTGGGATTCAGTTCATATATTATATATGTAAAAGCTATACTTTGACCATTCGGGACCAAAATGAGAGGTTTAAAAAGCAAGCAAATACATATTCACCAAGGTCCCATTCAGCCTCTTTAACAAAACCAGGAGGGCAACCTACATGAGCTATTGGAGAATTGGATATATTTTTGAAACATTAATTTCAAAAGTTATTTTGGCAAATATGCATACTGGTATGATTTTGTGTCCCTAAATTAACTTGCATATTGTGAGAAATTGCTTTGTGTTTTCATTTTTACTGACCTGCGTGGACTCATAATCATATTTGATTAAGAAGGGACCCAGAGCTAATTTGATTAGGTTATTTAGAAGAATATGTGCTTGGTAATAAACATTTATTATGATGAAAAAGTTAACTTTAATAACCAACAGAAGCCCAGAGGACATGCAAACTTAATTGTTATATGTTAAATTGCATTGTTCCGGTGTTGCCGTGATAATGGGTGAGGAAAGGCCCTCAAGTCAAGGCAATTAACCAAACAGAGGCTTGATTGTTGTTAAAATGATTAGAATATGTTTAAGTACCCCATTTGAAAATTAGCTCTTGTCTCACACAGTTTGAGGCTGCTAAAGAATCCATGCTGCGCTTAATGATACATAAGCTCTGAGTTCGGGATAGCGAGAGTTGTTGGTGATATCATCTTCACATCTTGGCCTACATCGGCAAGTTATCAGACCTTCTGCACTTACAAGGTCACAACACGGTGAAAAAAATGGTTGGAGATACCGGGGAGCCTTTGTGCACCTTATTAAGCCTTTCCTTTCTCTGTTTTACCACACACAGTACAGAGCTTAACTTTGTCTCTTAGATGAGTTCGGGCGCACATTTGTTGTCATGTTGACCTCTGCTGCGAAGGTAGAACTTGAGCTGAAGCTTGCTTTTCCATACTTGGGAAGGCGAACAAATCTCCCAACTGTTGATCAGTTGTTGCAGACAAGACAGATAAGGCGATTTGAGTGTCTGCACAGTGTTGCTTCCAGCCCAGAGCGATGGGGCTGCAGCTGAGGGGAGCCACAGTGGGAGCCGCAGTTCGAAGCCAGTCTGTTCGGTAGTGCCAGCATCAGTAGTTTCCAGACTAGACGAGGGGGAGGATGAGGAGGGGGAGGAGGTGTAACCGCGGCTGGAGGCAGCCTTTATGGCCATCAGCACCCCACATCTCCCCACTCGTTAGCGCCTCGCAGCCTCGCGCCACAGCATATGGCAGAGCGATACTCCTGCTTCTCATGCGAGGTGTGTTACAAATGGCTGTCCTTAGCAGAGCCACAGGCCTTTGGCAGTAGCCTGTCGTATTGTGTCTGGAACGGGGAGGAACAGCTGTATTGGAGAGAAGGTGATTTGTTAGGAGGGCTTTTGTTGTTTTCTTTTGGGGGGAGAATGGAGAATCTTTAAGCGCGTATTTGTTTTTATACAAGCAAGGAAGGATTGAGGACCGGCTGTAAAGACAGTGGGTGGCACTTCTTCAAGTGGGGAGATGGAAGTTTATTTTTTTTTTTGTTTATAACAAGTCTAAGAGGGATGCAATTGTCACAACAGATGCTCTGTAACTCACACGTACAAATGTACACACACGCGCACTCTCACACACACACACACACACACACACACACACACACACACACACACACACACACACACACACACACACACACACACACACACCTACCTTTTGTTTACTTTTTGTTTACTTTTGCCAGACTCCTGTTTTATAGCAATAAACTTAATTGAACCATTATGAACTTGCATGTACCAGATGGGTCTTTCTGCTTGGTGTCATCATAACCTGGTGGCTGTTATGCAGTGGGATCATAAGGAGCTTATTGAGGTCTAATTTATGCATTTCTACAGTATATGTCTGCATGTGTGTGTTCACTCTTGTACAGACACTGAGTGTGTTTACCTGCAAATTAAAACTCCAATATTTGGGATCCCCGAGTATTACCATATCCCATTTACCATATCCTGTATAAGCGCATATCCTTTGTATGAGAAACTACAATTTGATATGCTGATATTAGGGATACAAAGGCATGTAAACACCGTATCCCGTTAACTGTTAGTATTTATACCTTCTAAGCTCTGTTTCAGTGGTAATATTCAAATATTCTGTTTCTTTGTTTAAACAAGAATATCTGAGGTCAGGATCCAAAATGTGATCTCAACAAGAACAGATCTGTATAATGAATACGCCGTACATGTAAACACACTTTTTCAGGCATATTTTGGGATATTGTCGCTTTCAGTTGGATCTTATTTTTCTCACTGTGCCCTCCCTCCAACAGAACATACACATAAAAACATTGGCTGACGACATGGTAAGGCGCCCGTTTTCATCTCTGTGTGGTTCTTTTTGGTTCACATCCTCATCTTATCTCCCGTGATCTCATGTGATCTCATGTGGTCTCATGTGATCTCATCCCATCTCATCCCATCTCATCTCATTTGTTTTCCTGGCTGCATGGGACTTTGAAATAAAATGTGTGGATGGATCAAAAGTGCAAGACACTGTATGTAAAACAAGAATAATATCAAAGGCCTAGATCTGATTGTATCTACATTCGTTTAGCAACAGTAATACTCAAAAGGATATTCGGAGCCAAATGTGATGGTTCTTAAGTGGTTCTTCATAACCTAAGCAATGCTTTGCTGAACCACTATTATAAAACCTTTTGAAACTGGATGTTTACTGCTACTTAAACCATTGGTGGTTTCATATAGTAACATCAAAGCCTAAGTTTAAATCCCACATGTATTTCTGCCATTACCTCTCCAAAATACTGTCAATATTAGCTGAATATTTTTGTCTTAAGGGCCAAAAGAACCATATAATGGTGTTGTATAGTCTAATGTAAGGATGGTTCTAAACGTTCTGTTAAAAGAACTGACAGTGACAGTATTGATCCCCAATAGGATTCTAGGATTAAGAGCCATTCTGTTGTATTGTTAAACACATTGTTCATAATGAATAATGTTTTCCTAAGCATATAGTCTACCTTAAACTCTCTATAGATCATTTAATGTGCAACTACTAATTCGACTTAATAGTAGTTTCAGCCTGGGGACCTACTATGTATCACATTTATTTGTGTTGGTTATATCCTAACTTTTACACCTAGAGCCATATCCAGCTGTGTATCCAAGAAGTACCTGTGATGTTAACATTCATACGGTCACATACATCGTAGCTTGTGCTTGGTCCATCCACCAATATTTCAGCATTCAGAAAGTACTGGCATCCTGTATGTTGTCATCATATGTTTGTGTTTTAATCTCATTTATGTATGTCCATTCATCCAGAATGTCCCCACCAACACATTTTAACTAAAGACGACTAACATCAACTGGTGCATGCAACTACTACTTCTGACCCAGTAACACATGCACTACAATAAATATCCATCTTATCAAGTGGTTTAAGCTTATATTGAGTCATAAAATCTTATTTTTATTTAAATAAGTGAGCATTTTTGCTAATGGGGTGAGATAATTCCACCTACTTCCAATGCAGTTTCACTTGTTTGAAGAATTTTCTTAAATTGTCAATATCTTAAAACAAGGCAGAAAAACACAGACCACTTCACTATTATCAAGAAAATTATGCTTGAGGAAAATGTGTGAAAAGTTTATTTGCATTGGAAACTATTATCTACCCCACGTTTTGTTCCCACTTATTTTTTTCCTGCTATGTGCAATACTTGTTATTTTATGTTAAAATAATGTAAAAAGTTGAGTGAAATATGATCTTCACAACAACTGTCTTACACTTCATGTCGGTCAGTGTATTGATATTCCCTCTTTTCTAAACCATGTTTACAATCCCTGGCCCGTTTCTGTAAGGCCATGTCCACACGGAGGCCTTGTCCACGCTAATACGGATATTTTTCTAAATGGACATTTCTCCCCTCCGTTTAAAAAAAAAAAAAAAAAAAAAAAAGGTCCACACGACCTTCGTTTTACAAAATATCTCCGTACACACGAGAACGCAAAAAGGACAAGGTGTGGACAAGGCCTAATGCGGATACATTTGAAAACGGCCTGCCGTCCACACATGGTGTTATCATCCACCGAAAATGGACCTTTTCGAAGACACTCTCCCAGGTCGATAAATATTGTATATATGGAGTATATATAACAAAAAATAAATAAATGTATTACGTATATTTATTTATTATTTAATGTATTTAATTATAGTCACGTGATCCAGGCTGTAGCCAGCTGCTCCACGTGCCCACTAAAGAAATTTTTGAACGGCCAGCTTTTCAGGCAGAAAACATTTCGACACGAAAACTGTGTTTTTAAATAAACCTCCCAAGAATCTGTTCACCTGTAGTGTGTGAGGTTTTTGATGGACAGGGGAGAGGACCAATGGAGAGGTGCTGCAGGGGAGGAGAAAAGTCCAGCTTGTTTTGAACTGTAACAGCTTGTTGTTGTAGTTCCCCTTCACTATCATACATAGCAGTACATAGCAGCCTTAAAAAAAATAAAAAATAAAGGATTTTAAGACTCAATACTAGGATAAATGACTTGTTGAGATGTTTCTTGCGTTGTGTGTACTGTACTGGCTGCATTTTCCTTGCTCTGGTCTGTCCTATCATGAATAATGTTTGTATGAACATTCCTTCTTGTATACTAGCCATTCTAGTACTGTATTCATCAGCATATTGAGAGTAGATGAATACAGCAGAAAGACTGAACTGTCAGATACAATATCTTGTGCTTGTAAAGAAAGCAAATGTTGCTGTAAGTATGGTAAGTGAAGTCCTAATGATGATTTTTATTTATCACACCTGTCAGGTTTAGGTTTTTGTGCTACAATTCAGTTAGAAACTTACTTGCAAAACATACTCTTTGCTAGTGATTTCTCCACATTTCTGTTATAGGCTCAGTGGTGTCTAGACAAACAGCACAGCTCCATTTTGTAACATTATACATTTCCCATTTTAACTTTTACAGGTTGTTACATGTTCATACTATGCAGTACATGATATAACTGGAACAACAGCTTTGTTTGATTGATTGATTGATTGATTGATTGATTGAGATGTTTATTTCAAATATGCAAAACAACACAAGATTTAGGCCTATAGCCTTAACAGTCCCTTTAAATTAATGAAAACAAAATGGAAATAGTAATAAATAATAAACAAACAAACCTTTTTTTTGTCTTTACATATTTGAAAAGGATTGAGAAGAAGTTTATACTTATTTAATCCCACCCCTTTTCATTAAATCATAATTTAATCATTTAGAAACTACCTGTTCCTTTTGTTGGTCAGAATGTTCCTTTTGTTGGTCAGAAGTAGCGATTAAGCGTGCGTTAATTTTAATACCACATGCTCTCTCCCTCTCTTTCACCTTTCAGCGGGACCGGATCACCAGTTTCAGGAAGACAGGAATGAAGAAGGAGAAGCCACTGATACAGCACCCCACGGACCCCCTGTCCACCCAGACCGAGCTGCCCATGCCCCAGCCACTCTTCGACGACCGCTCCATGAACCTCTCGGAGAAGGAGATCATCGACCTCTTTGAGAAAATGATGGTGAGCCTTAGTTCTCTTAGTTCAAGTGAATGTCATTTGAATACCGTAGAGAGGTTGATTGAGAAGTAAAAGGTTGCTGGTTCTATTCTTGGCACCCGGACGATGGTTGATTTTCCAGGGCTGCAACTAACGATTATGTTTGTTACCGATTAACCTGTAGATTATTTTCTTGATTAATTGTTTGATCTACAAGATGTTGGAAAACAGTGAGAAAAGCCTGTTACAATATCCTAAAGCCTAAAGTGACTTCATCAAATGTTTTGTTTTGTCCAACTAACATTTCCAAAACCAACAATATTAAATTTACTACAATGTAAGACCAAGGAAAGCAGAAAATCCTCACATTTGAGAGCCTTGAATATCACATTTTTGGCATTTTTGCTTGAAAAAAACCGATCAATTAATTATCAAAATAGTTGCCGATTCATTTTCTGTCGATCAATTAATCGATTAATTGACTAATTAATTGCAGCTCTAGTATTTTCCGTTTGTGACGTTGGAGGCTGGCTGGTGTGACATCTACAGCGCTCACAGTAACTGCTGAAGTGCTCCGCTCTGACCTCTCCGAAGAAACACAACACATAGGAGGCTGTGTGTGCGACTGTGCGTGTATCGAGGAGGGATTTGCAGAAGGCCAAATTTCAGTTGCTTTGTATAAATCAAATTTTTTAAACTCTTTCACATTAACATAACATTATGGTGTCGGAGTCACAGCCAGAGCATGTTCATGACACTATTTTTGTACAGCCCCGACACGATAGGTATGAGAATCCTGCTGGCGGATCTGAGACACACCGCCGTCTGCGGCAGCCATTGTAATAATGCAATCATTATGCACTGTCAGTTGTTTGTGGAGCACTCTCAACCATTCACCCCAAACGGTCTGTCATGCACGTTAAAAGAGTTGCCGCTATCAAAAGGAGAGATACAGCAGGATTTATTCAAAACGATTTCAATGCTACAGTTTGTCACTGCTCAGGGTTTAGTGCTTTTCTGTCTCAAAGCAGGGAACATTTGACTTTTTTTTTTCCCTAATCAGTAGGCAGCTCCGTGTGCTGTCTAAGCTTCTGTACAGTGCTTACCTGGTTCAGTGCACAGAGCCCGGTCCCGGCTCTCAAATCACACAGACGCTTAGCATTGAGAGCACATAGATCACACACACAGACAGTAGCGAGTGCCACTCTGTCACAACTTATCACTTAGCTCCGTAATTCAGGTTCACTTGACTCGGGAGTCACTTGCACACAAAGCTTTTCCGTGAGGTGTAGAGAATTTGTCCTTGTACCCAGAAAGAGTTTGAAAGAAAACAGCATTTCTTTTTATTTTATTTTAGTCACGACAAACAAGAAGCTGCAGACAAACGACGTACAACAAAGTATAGCCCGAGCAAAGTATTCAATAACATCAAATCAAGTATTCCTGCAAAACAACAACAACAGCAATGTAAAAACAAAATAAGACTGGAATGAAAATATTTATATTGGAATCTTCCTAGCATGGACCCACAGGATGTCTTGTGGTGCAAAAACGGCAAAGTCCTCTCAGAAACAATAGGGTTTTGTTTACTCTTGTGGTAATCCACTTGTTATGCTTGACCATTGTCTGTAATTTCCAACCACTCTGGTGTCTACAAAACAGCTCACAGTTGTGGCATTTAGATGCCGGCCGTTTGAACAGGAACGGGGCGGATGTGCGGGCTCGAAGTGTTTCTCTCTCCTCCGACCGCCGACACCCTCTAACCACATCCTTCACCAGTTCATCACCGGCCCTCGCCGTGCCTGTGATCCGCAACACATTATGTCACTCGTCTCTGCTCTCGTGTCATCCGCGCAGAACTGAGAATGTTCTCACCGAGAACGTGTTTCTTTGTTTTTTTGTTTTTTTTTGACGTCCAGGGGAATAATGGGAAGTTGGATCGATTTTTTTTTTTGCGACGTGACTCTCGATCTCACGGTGATAACAGCTTGCGAGGCTTAATAGTAATTTGATCGTATAAATAATGAAACACGGGTTCAATACTCCAATACGTGGGATACATCCAGAAGGGAATGTTCTACTATTTTCAACAATGAGCATTTCCATGTATCTCCCGTGTTTAGACGAAACAGTGCCCTCTTGTGATACTGCGCATAACCTCTTCCTTGATCTCTCTCTTCCTCAGGAATAGTCTCTGACCAGTGAGAGAGACGGAAGCGGTTTATTTCCTGGAGCATGCATAGTTGCAACAGCAGCCTCACAGATAGACAGTATCTTAAGTAGAACCGACATAAGACTATTCGCTGGACTTTGCATTTCAGCTGATAAGCTTCCGACAAGTCTACCTACGCGTTGCCCAGGACGCCTTTAGCTCAAACGCTGCGTTTTTCGAAGCTCAACCCGGTGCGCGTCTGTAAGGTCAAAGCCGTTTCACACTTGCCATTTTTTTTAACTCCATTGAAATGGGCTCTCGTCCTTACGTGGCGCGGGATTGAAATCTAACAAAATGCTTTCAGCCCGTCTCTTTGAAGTGGGGAGCTGAATTACTCTGGCTTCATTGCATAGGTTGTGTCTGGTGTCTGTATGCGTGACTGTGTGCGTGCGTGCGTGCGTGCGTGCGCGTGCGCGCGTCTACCTTTTCCTTTTCTCTCGCACAATGGTCTTTATTGCCGGGGCTAGAGAAACGCGGCCGGCGCTCCTGGTTTTCATCAGTTTGCCGCTCTGTGTTTTCTTGCCTGGATGCTCATCCCTGTCACTCAGTTCACCTCTCAATTACTATGTTTGTGCTCGCAGCGGCGTGACATTAAACCCAGGCTTCAATTTGCTCGGTGACAGGCGACAGAGAAGGCATGTTTGCCGCTCTGACACTTGAGAGGTCCTGACACTCCGGGGCTGGAAAGTATAATTACAGTAATGAAATCAAAAAAGAAAAAAAAAAGGGTTATTTACTGATGTACTTTTGAAGTCACCGCTGCCCTCCCTCGTAGACTGTAAACTTTTCTCAACGGAAGTAGTGAACCCCTGAGGCTTTGATACTAGCCGCCTGTCTTGTTTTTTTTTCCATGCCCTCTTTTGCTCTGCCCCTCTCTTTCTGTCGCGTCTCGTACGCGTAAAACGTGTCCGTCGCCCTCTTCGTCCTTAAATCTTCTGCCGCATTGATTGTTGTCACGACGTTACGCGGCGCAGCCTTTGATCTCTGGCTCACTCCGAATCGAAGGGATGACCTGTGGACATTAGTCGGACCACCTGCTGTGCATTAATGACTACGGAGTTGTGAAAACATACCCCCC
>OMKK01026073.1:3210-13821 GCA_900302305.1 Polymixia japonica
GCTTGAAACAAGTTTTTCTTTACTTTCTTGTACTCAAACCCCCTTTGCGGTACTGGATTCACTACTTTGAAATTATTTTATTTTTTTCAAAGTTACATTAAACATTAAAGGGGAACCTCATACTAAATTGAAAAAAGCATGCTATTGCAGTGATCGCTAGATCTCGGTATCCTGTGATGTGAGGTTAAGTTTACCCCTAGTTTATATGTCTGGAACACTAGTATACAACGCTAGTGTTGTCTTCTGCAACAGGTGCATGAAGCTTTCTCCTAGAAAGAGTGGCCCTCGTTTGATCCCACTTTTTTACTGCCAAACAATACATCTTCTTCTCAGTACCCTCTGTGACAATGACGGCCAAAGGCAGACGGAGACACGGATTTCTGATTTGATCAGCTGATGTGGAGGCAAGAGGGGTCACGTTTACACGATATAAAGAGAAATGGGAGGAGACTTCTAAAAAGATATTAACAGAACAAAACGGTTTGAGCAAGGGTCATCAGAATTTAGAAAGAGTGCTTACTGCTTGATCAATGAAACGGATCCACTACATGCAAACCACTACTTACAGATAATTCATTACAATGATGGTGAAAGGTGTCTTTATGCACAAAAATAATAAGTCTGGGAGGGTTTTTATCCCCACCAAAAAGACAGTGTTTGCAGATATATTGTCAACTGACAAAGGCCAGGCACCTATTAATATCTACAAATTAGTACTGGCAAAAGCAAGCACTGGTGACAGTGAACATATACACTCAATTTATCAGGAACCAATTTGGATGAATCGCTTAGGCAACATCATGCACAGATGCTTAGCGACGATACAACTTTTCAGTTGGGTGATTTCTGTTTCTGTGGTGGTTCAGAGAAACACCGACCTTGGGTTAAATCAGATTTTTGTGAGGACCTATTGTCTTACTATGTCAATACATCTGCAGCCTTTCAAGCCAACAAAACAGCTACAAATAACATTAGTGAAAACATGAACAAAATGATTAAAAATGAGAATGAGTGGAAGGAACTTCCTGTTCATGAAATGGTCTCGTTCTGGTTTAATTCGAGGACATTCTGTCTTATTGAATTTCAAAGATTAGACATCCCAGGCAAAAACAGTCCTTGAGTTTGGACTGAGCCTCAATTAGTGATGGGCAGTCCGGCTCTTTTCAAAGATTCGGCTCTTTTGGCTCGGCTCCCTTAGAAGAGCCGGCTCCCAAACGGCTCTTCATTTAGTATCACTCGGAGCCTTCAATTTTAGCCTAATTTAGCAATTATGAATGGTTTGTGTGTTGGTAAGCAATTTTTCATTCAGTGTTTTCATAAAAGCCTTACTTTTATACATTTTTTTCATTACAAAAACAATACAGTTACTATTGTTGTCACTTTTTCCCGACGCGCTTGCATTTAAATCCGGCTCCCCCGTCTCTCTGTTGCTCTGTGTGTGTACCTGGCCTGTACCACTACACTCGCTGTCTTTGGAGTGTCTGCCCCCCTTCCTTCTTTCACATAATGGTATGATCCTAGTCTGTTCTCGCATGTGATTGACCGCAAGGTGTGCCCATTAAAATAAAGTCCCGCCCCTGCCTGCATGGATTCTCAACAGAGCTGAGCAGGAGCGGCTGGAGATTCGGCTCTCCCCGACGGGAACCGGCTCTTCTCGTTCGCTACAAAGAATCGGCTCTTAGAGTCGGCTCGTTCGCGAACGACACATCACTAGCCTCAATGTTGAACGAAGTCCAATTAATGAAAATGTCCATTGTTGTGAAGAATACCTCAATCGGAGCAGCGTGCTCTTCTTGTCCAAGCTCAGGAACATGTCGTATCGTCAGTGTTGAGACGGCCACAGGGATGGATGTTGCAATGAAACCAGTTACAGCCTCTCACTGATGACGAAGTGGGTAAGATGTAAATAAAGTAGGTCTGGAAGGAAGAGGCCAATAACTACGAAAAGACTATGATTACTTGGTTAACCCAGCGCCTGATTCTCTAAACATCCGTTTTCAACTCTGCATACAGTGTCAGATCAGCCTGCTGCACCAAACCTTTTGAAAATCATGCCTTGTCGTCTGCGGAGGAGGACGTTGAAATCAAGGACTGGAAAGTGACATCTGTGACCAATTCTCCACAACAAGGCAACGGTTTTAATTGTGGTGTTTATGTGATTACAACAGTCTGCTCTGTGATCAACGGCTGACCACAGTAAACAGCCAAACCAGTAAGATCCTGGATCCACGGTGTGATGGAGACATTCAACCCGGAGAGAGAGGTAAATGGTCTGGTCTGAAAAAGGAAAGATGCAAGTCTCGCACATTATTTGTAAGTCCTGGTTTTGTGCGAAATGTTTGCGATCACAGCAAAATGCATGTAAGGACTATTACAAATCTTACAGCTGCATCTTTGCATCATCAGCATTTTGAGAACGATACTCATCTGATCTGTTAGCAGTTTGAAGGTGGTGGTAGCAACTGTGTCATGGTAGCCAGCCCATGCAAACTCTGACTACTTGTATAGTGAGACATTTTACTGGATAGAGCCACTTGAGTTCTCCAGATTGATTGAGAATAATATTAGCTGCCTCTTTGACGTTGATGATAAACCACTTCTGTTGTCCTGCGACTGAACAATTCTGACCCGGTCACCCTGGCTGCCACTTTACTTCAGGTACTGCAAACTGACTTAGTTAGTTAAGGGTTAATAAATGTAAATAAAGGCCTAATGAACTGTGTGTAAGCCATCAGTATTGTTTCCATTGCCTTTGTGAAGACAAGATGGATCCAGCATTGCCAAAAGACAATGAAATACTGCTTTACATGGACTAGTAAGCCATTAGTAAGGCAGGAAGAGATGACCAATTTAACACAAGTACAGTTTTTGGTGTGCTTTGTTAATATTTTAATAAATGGTTTAGCAACAAGGGAGGAAATGCTGGCAAAGGGAGAGATTTGGCCTAAACCGAACATTATTATGTAATATGCAACTCATTAGTTAATACCTTATTAAACATGAATACATTTACTCATGCCTTAGTTAGTTTAACATTAGTCTAATGTTAGTATACATTAGTATGTATTAATTAATGTTAGTTAAAGCCACTACAGACAGGATTTTTGCTTTAATGTATTATAAAATAAAATTTGATTGCGTATTGTAATGCTATGGAAGAATGACACCATCGGCATTAAGACTGGTTCCCTAGAAACCACACGCTCACTATGCTGCTCCATGCTGTACCACTGGGTTCTGGGATCTCCCATGAAAATAGAAGGAGCTACATATGGCACAGAGGAAGTGCGCCAACCAAAACAGGAAATGCCTCTTCTGTGAGTCCTCTTCTTTCGACAGACTTCTTTTTTTTGCACTGAGCTTTGTATAGAAAGCGTATACTCGCTGGCCTTTGAAAAACAAAAAAAATGTCTTGGTTGTCTTTGCGCCAATGATGTAAGAAACATCATACCACTAGGCACCTTAAGGGGTCACCAAAATCTCACAATCTTGTCTAGCTTTTTTAAGGGAATTTATTATATTAAGTGTTACTGAAACATCTGTGCCCAAGATACACTGAGGAAATGAGGGAAATGTGATTCTAAATGAAAATGACCATCACTTTGATTCAGTCCTGAGCGGTTTTACAAATGAAGATGACATGATAACAAATAAAGAGCAGGCATAGGTCAAGACTGTTGTTTGACCGTTCCTGAACTCTTATGAGGCGTACATGTGTTACATAGGCCTGCGTTATGCAGCGTTAAAGCACAATAGGTAAGAAAATTAAAACTCTCAATTGACACCAATAAAATTCTAATTATATTCTCACAGCTCCTGTCTGTTCGGCTCTACAGTATAACTAGAGTCATTATTCCTTTAAGTCCTACGTCTCCTCAGTGGGATACCACGCATTCCTATTCACATCGCAGTTTTTAAACGTCGCACTAAAATAAAACAAATGAATTGTTATGCACATATTTGCATGATCATGTCTGCTACCTTTGGTGGATTTGCTGATGTGCCTGGAAGCTTTAAGAGAACAAGGGAAAAAAATTAAAGAGGACTTCTCCGTGAGAATTAAAAGATTACATGCGCAAGGAAACTCGCGCAATTATGGATGTGTCACGAGTAAGTGACAGAAATTGAACCTCACTGAACTTGAAGAGCAGAATAAGCAGCGCATGAGTGGTAAACAAAACACAAGGAAAAAAGGTGCGGGAATAACACTCTTGATTCAGTGGTTCGTTTCTTGACTAGCAGAAGGAGCCTTTTGGCTGTCAGTCATTTTGTCAGATGAATTCCGAAAAGGACTTTGTGATTAATACTTACAGACAGCGCTATCACCCAAGGAAGGCTGAAGATGCTCTCTCTCTATCTCTCTCAAATATTGTTCTGGAGTCTCTGTCAGGGTATAATGAAATGGATATTTATGCAACCACGCACGCTGTTCAAACTGATATTTAGCTTGTCGACAGACGGAATCTGTAATCAGTCACCAGCCCGGGACCCAGGGGGGAACGTTCCCTCCTCATGAAATCAGAGAGAGAGAAAAAAAAAAAAAACAACAGAAAAACCTCGAAGAACAGGCCCCTTCAGTTTGCAGACATTTTCATTCTAATTTGGACTCTCCAACCTTCTGTTGTTGTGCAACGCTTGACTACTGAGCGCTGACAAGAAACTCAAGAGGCAGCGCTGGGAAATCCTTTGAGAGCTCTGTGCAACTTAATAGCCACACCGAGAAAAAGCTACGTTCAGAGAAGAGTTTCTTTTTGTGTTTTAGTTTTCATGCCGGGCATGAGGCAAATCAACAGAACGCCAACAGCTGAATACAGAAATGGGAGGCGTGGACAGAGAAGCCTCCTCTACACACACAGGCATCACGTTCCCTTCCACATTACCTGGGGGAGAACTGGGAGCTTAATTAATCATCCACCTTCACAATATACACCACAGTACACTCTGAAAGACTATCCAATATGTCCTGAGTGCATCCATGTGGTGGTCCCAGAGGAAAGCAAACGTATAACCCTGGCGGTTTTTAGCGTAATATTCTTCCAATTGAGCTATACAGGTCCACAATAGCACAGATGTATGACTAAAGTGTTTAAAACGTTTGATTTGCTCATTATTACTACATCCTCTATATGAACAGCAATGCCGTCAAATCTTTATAAGAAAATTCAGCCAAACCTTGTTTGGTCGTTAATCTCAATTCCGTGGGTTTAGTTCAACAGCAGGTTACTGAACTTTGCTATATCAGCGGTCAGCATTGCTGTCTCACAAAGTTACTTATTTTCCCTCAGAGGGCTTAATTACAAATGGGAGGATGAGGAATAAAATATTACAAAACAACAAGCGCATCTTAGGTGCTATAAGACCTACACAGAGCACACCTAAAGCTCGATAAGACACACACACACACAGACACACACATCAAAGTAAAACCTCAATTAAACTGTGGTAGAGACTTTATAGGTTTATAGGTAGGGTGTAAAATGGCTTCTTTCGAGCTCATTATGTCTTAATGGGCCAGCCAATGGTTTTACAACACTGTCACTAGTACAGAAAGACCTCCCCACAGAGGTAAAATAATTGAATCCATAAAAAACCAAAGGTTTTATTGTTCAGTACTTTTGCGGCCGTGTCCCTGTCAAATGAGTACTGGATAACTTCTGAACGGCTTGCTGGTCTTACCTCAATAGATGGGGTACTTAGACTACTCAGGTGAACCAAAATCTTTAGTTTTGATTTTAAATGGTCTGGCATAGCGGTCCTAAGAAAAGGACACGTTATTAGGTTGAATCTTTGCTTGCTTCAGTGACTCCAAGCTCTTACTGCTCCTTGTCATTGGTATTTCATACAGTTGTGTAAAAAAATTGTTGTTGTTTTTTTCTAGGGAAAATCACCCTGCAATGGTGTAAGATGAGAGGATAGTGTTAAACTGTCAATATCTAAGTAACCACTTGAATAGTAAGCTTTATCTTCGAAGTTCACCTTAGGATGCATCTGGGCTGGTTTTCATACCTACCTGGGTTTATTTTGCACCTCAGACACTTTTAAGTCAACTGCTTGATTTTTTAGGTTTTCATAATTTTCCATGAAAATGCTCGTAGCAATGAAAACAAAATTTCTCGTCGTGTTTGGGTGAATCTTAACCAAATGAAGTAACTAATCCGAAAAAAATGCCGCAATTTTCATTAGAAGGACAATATCAGTCATGGAAATGAGCAGAAGTGTTAGAAAGTGAACTTCCCCTTTAAGAAGAGGCTAAACGCCTTATTCCGGTGATCTGTGTGTTAAACTCTGAGCCTTTACTGAGACAAACTGGGGGCCATTTGCAAGCCTAGCATTTCCAAGACATTCTGTTGTGCACATTGTGTAGCAGGCTGCATAACACAAAGTTTAACTCAGTGGCCCAATCCACGCTCACAGACTCACGGACTTTGAAGCACTTTCAGTCCACGTGGGCTCTGGTCTGTCCCACTGTCAAATCTTCAAGTGCATGAGGGCTCTCTCGCAGACTTTTTGAGCCCTTTATGCACACTTTCGGTAAGTCAGCATTTCTGCAGATGTTGCCTGAGGGAATTACCCACAGTTCATAGTGTTGTGACGTCAAATACAGGGGTTACCAAGGGAAGCCCAGAAGCGTTGAAAAAAAAGAAGGTAAACAAACACGGAAGGAGCAACTACAAGAAAAAAAATGGTACATAAAAAACACATGAAATCAGAGGAATGCAAGCATAGGTTATATTACACACCTAGTTTATTCAGCAACCGTTTCTTTTAATTTTTGCTTATTGATGCTGTTTTAACAAAAACAAGTAAATTGATTATTTGACAATTACGTCTCATCCACTCTGTAAGGCAAGAACCTGGAAGACATTCAAATCAGGCAGTTATGCCTTTATCACCCTTTTATGGGTTATCACCCTTATGTGCCTTGGCTGTGGAGAAACTAAAAAACTTAAAATAAAAAGTCCCAAACCCACAATCGTACGTGACATGTTTTGGTGTCGTCAAGGTAACGTGATGTGTCGCCGTCCCATTCCTATTTATACCATATCGAGCCCTTGCAGCCTCTCGCACTCAAGCACTTACCAGGTGACGTCAATTAAGTCTGTGAGGGTTCAGGTCTTAGGCCTCCGGGGGGACGTTGGGATTGGGCCAGAGTGTAGCTGCGGTACATGACTAACAGCATTGGGAACAGAGGTTGTTCAAATGAATGAAATTCTGATAATGGTAACCCACTGTCACACTAGAAAGAGCTCAGGTTATGAAAATATGAAGCAGAATTTATTGTTTAACATTAAGGTTTAAAAAAGTAAAGATCCAAAAATAAATAAATAAAAGACAAAAAAGAGGCTCTTTCATGTAATATAATTTGTGGAGGCTCGCTTTACATCCAGTGTGCTGGGCTCCAGATGTGGGTGCAGATGGCAGATTTAATCGAGTACGCACCTGAGAAAAGCATATTAATGATATAGCGCGGTGATTGGTCTTTGTTTTAAGAGTTTGGCAGTAGTCTTTGATAGTTGTCCCCAGGGTCTACTGCCATGCTGTGTTGGTATCAAGGCTCAGACTGAACAGGAAACAGGGACAGCTGCTGCTGCTGCACTCCTGTTGGTCTGAACCAAGCTGTCCCCATTCTATCTAACTGTCTTTCTGTAATTCTCTCTCTGTCTATGTCTGCCCCTCTTTCTCTCTCTGCCTGTCTCTCTTCCTCCCACACCCACGAACACTTGCATGCGCCTACAAGTGTGGCCTTGAAAAAGGTGTTATTTTCAACGCAACTAGGAAAACACATTTTTTTGTTACATCATGTAACAGTTCAAAATGTCTTTTTTTTTTTGCATATCCTGCTCACATCAGATCTTCTTCCCGAAGTCTAAACCTACACATGGAATCCGATCTTTTCAAATCAGATCTGAACCACATTCATATCTGGTTTGATATCCTATACAAATTGTATTCCTCGCGCCTGACTATTGATGGATTTCTGACGTGTTTTTTCATCAGATTCCGCACAATGGAATTAGTTTGCGTCGCGCTTTGTGTCATACAAGCGTGCAGGAGAATACAAATCCCTCGACCAGTGCCGAGATATCCCACTCGGTGCTCTCTCACGCGCCCCCAGTGCTCAAACGTGGTACAGCGTGTCCCTTCGTCGACAGTGTCTCGGAGTGCGACGGATGAGTTCCGCACCGAAACTTGAGATACCTCTGATAAAGACAGTAAGAAAAAGTAACGGAAACTTCCGTGGCTCTAACTCGCACGCGCCGCGATCAGCCAGAGTGTCGTTACCATGGTAACCGGTGTGGGCAGGCCATCAAATGTCATCTAAACATACAAATGCAATCTGGTTACTTGAAAAGGACTATGTGGACAGACAGGCTGACAGAACAGATTTGATAAACAAATCAGATTTGCCTGCTGTGTGAACATAGATACAGTATGTTGTAATTAGCATACTTTATGTTGAAACAAATGTGTGTTGTCTGAAATTAGCCACACAGTTGTGTATAACCTGTAATATATCTGATTTACCTGCTGTCTTTACCATCACGTCTGCAACAATTAAATTGTTTACATCAAAGGAGTAATGAGGACCATGATGTAATCAGGTTCAAGTAATTTACCTTGACATGTTTACCTTCACAAGTAAACATTACTTGTGACTTATTTGTCAAACAATGAAAGAAAAAAATATAAGAAGAAAATGTGTTGAAAAAAGAAAAAGCGGACTTCAATGATTGCGATTTCAACTTTCTCTCTGACACACACACACACACACACACAAACAGCAGCCTCATGATAAGTTTACAAGGTTCCTCCCTCTCTCTCCTCGCTTGCTCCCCTAATTCTATCCTAGTCTATCTGTGTCGGTCTGTTGGTCTTGATAGACATCTGAATTGGCCACGGTTCTCTGGCTGATGGGTTATTCTGAACAGGGAGCTATGCTCTGTTGTGTATTCTGCATTCAGTCACATCAGGGCCCCTCCGTTGGTTGCCAGGCCGCGGGCCCCTGGGACAGTATTGTCCAGATGCTTCTCTCCCAAACCAAGAGCCTTCCCTGTCAGGGGGATCTCACTGCTCTCATTTCACAGGACTGTGTGTGCCGTGCGTGCGTTTGTGGAAACGTGTGATTTAGCATTGTGATACAGCAACTAGTCATCCAGCCTAAAGACAAATCCTCCCATCATAAGAAACACAAACATTTTTTTTTGCAATGAGGTTGTAGAAATAAGTTCAAGTTCTTCAAACATAAAAAAAAGTAGTTATAATTATTTAAAGTGTGTGCGCTATTCTGACTCTGCCAATAGCGAACAAGCTGTTCCAGTTCAAAACAAGCTGAACTTTTCTCCTCCCCTGCAGCACCTCTCCATTGGTCCTCTCCCCTGTCCATCAAAAACCTCACACTACAGGTGAATAGATTCCTGGGAGGAGTTTAGAGTCGGGCCAGCAATGTAAACATGGTTTAGAAAAGAGGGAATATCAACAGACTGGCCAACCTCCGAAGTGGCAGAAATTTGTTATTAAGATATATCTCACTGAACGTTTGCATAGCGCAGTGTTTTTATGTTATTTTAAGATAAAATGGACCTAACTTAAACAATTGAGCAGTTTATAACTGCATTGTACTGTAATTGCACATTGATGAAGGACTTCATCAATGCATATCATTAACTGACAGCTACATCTGTAGTTTTTTAATGAGAATAAGAGTAATTAATCTCTCATTCTTTGTCCCCGCTTTCCTCCTCTCTCTCCTCTGTCCTTCATTCTCTCTCTCTCTCTCTCTGTCCCCTCCGTTGATGAAGGCCCTGTGGTAGTTTTACATTATTGAAGAAGGTGTCGAGGCTCTAATCTCTGACTTGGGGCTGTCACTATCTGTCATGGTGGGAGAGAGGAGACATTCTGTCCTCTCCAGTTCCCTGTCTCCGTCCGTCTCTCTCTCCCTCCCTCCCACCTAGACTTTGAATTCACTCCCTGCCTCTGTCTGCTTCATAAATATTCAGTATGGTGACCAGTAATTTACACAGAATCTGCTGCTCCGAATCATCTCCACACCTGGACACAGACACTGACATTATTCTGTTTACTTCTCTCCTCTCCTCTTATCTCCTCTTCTCTTAGTGTCATCGATAACTTACTTGCAAGTAAGAATTCCGTTGTCTGTGTGTACGTGTATGCCACATGATACTAAATACTATGATACTAAACTTGAAACTTGACAAACTCGTACAGACCGCCTGCATCATTGCATTGTGTTGCACTGGAAGTTCAATCTCATATTATTCAATAAAACATTTCTAGCTAGCTAGCACAACATTGGATACTCTAGGTACTTTTTTACTTACTTTTGCGCTGTTAAAAATGATACGTATTATATTCATGACACCGGTCAGTGCAGTTTGGCGTAACGCATCAGCGTGTTACTTTTTCAGTACAGCACAGAAACGCTATTAACGCATCTTCTAACACACGCGCTGAGAAGCGTCGCGAACTTCGTATCATCCCGAACTACAGTCAACGACGTGTTAAAATGGCACGCCCCTTTTTGATACTGTCATAATGGAGGGTGTTGTGTGTGTGTGTGTGTGTGTGTGTGTGTGTGGCCTGGTCTGAGGT
>OMKK01026083.1:3012-17964 GCA_900302305.1 Polymixia japonica
GGGGGGGGGGGGGGAACGCGACGGCGGGACGCGTCTCCAGCCCCTCTCTTAACCGTTCAGTGTGTTCCCTGCCCTGCCCTTAGTTCAGCCGCAGTGGATCGTCTGCTGCCGCGCTACATTCCTCACATTGATTTTTCTTTAATGATATGCACACGAAAGTAATTTCCTTGTCTCCGCGTTGTCGGCGGTGACTAATCAGATTTTCCTGAGACGACTAGCTCCACACCTCAAGGAAATGCAGGTGCTACAGATACTGGTCATCCAAGTGACACAGATATCACCTAGCAGCTCGTACAGGTGCAATCTCTCTCCCCGCGAGCAGGGTAGGAATACTAAGCGCGCGCTTTGTCACACGATGTCCTTGTGGCCTTTCGCGCGACGCGCTCGCGCTGCACAGCTAGCAGAGAAAGAAACGACGCGAGTCGCGCCGCTGTACGTTAAGACGGCTTTCGCGAAAGTCCGCGCGCGCGGCGAAGGAGAATATTTCTGGTGTCATTCCACACATTCTTCATGAACGCATATTCCCCCGAGTTCTATCTAAGTAGAAATCTTCATTTTTATTCTATAGGAAAAGGTAACTGAACCTCGATGAGCAGCAGCGAGGCTGTTTGTGTTTTTAAACAGATAAACAGTTGATGCTTTTTACAAGTTGCAGAGAAAACTGACTTCAGTTTATTACGATACAATATTTGACGATGATCCACCAGCAGAGGCTGAAGCCGGTTTAAGGCATCGTATGCCAGACTGACCAACAAACCATGTAAACTTGAGAACCTCTAATAGTTCATGTATTGTTTTGTGGGATTTACATATGCCAGTCTTAAATATTTCACTTTGACTAAGTGTAACTTGAATATCAAATCAATTGTTCCATATTAAAGTTGAATGCTAATCGCCGTTGGCTCATTACTATTTCACGAGGCGGCTCCATTTGTGAAATGTCACTCAAAATAGTGCACCCACAAGCCAATCAATGCCTGCCGTCTATCCGTCTGAATCTTTCATTTGCTGTAAATACACGAGCAGAGGCGTATAGATCAGGAGGCAGTTGCAGTCGCATGTGGTTTCTGGGCTGGATAGGGGCTATCCTGAAAAGACATTGATCAGTGGCGGGGCGTGATATACAGTTTCCTCGAGGCCTAGACTGGGAGCTGTGGCTGAGGCCTATTGGGGGCCCTGAGTTTTGGAGCCAAACGACCTTTGAGGTTTTGTCTTCGACCGTGCTATTGATAGACCACCAGATACAGTTACCCCACCACTGAGAGTTGTCATTTTGCAACAACAGATATCGGTTTGTGTAGAAAATGACAGTGTACAGACAGCAGGAGAGGTCGCGGAGCGTCACCATGACGATGACGCAGATTCCTTCCTGTCGCCGGGAGGAGGGACGTGGGCCACGTCACCTTCACATATTGTTGCTGACAATATTTTAAATACACTTAAATACACCAAACACTTCGTAACTGGACTTTCTGGAATTAACTCCAGCAGATGTCATTAAAGACAAAAGTCTTGGCGACAATGAGCAGTGGTTGTGCAGGACCCAGTAGAGACGAGCTCAGTCGGTCCGAGCAGTCAGACAGATAACAGGAACAGAAATGGATGGATGGATAATGGATACAAACAGCGGTCTAGGACTCACACCATCAACGGCGGCGACCAAAACAACAACCAAAATCACAGCAGTGGCACATTTATTAATTTTAGTCTTCGTTCCAGTGAATGCAGTATACAGGTTGCATCAGAGCGGAATGATAGTGGCAATATAAGCTCTGTTTTCTACATACAAAACATCATACATCATATATAATATATATACTTATACACACTTGCTACCTAGAGTTGAACAACATAGAACAGGGCTTCCTTTTCATCTATTGACTACGGGTTCGATCACTTGTTAACAAGGTAACTTCAACGTTACTGTTCTGAGAGAACTGGGATACAAGAAATGCTATGAAAATAAATACATAATAAATAATAAATAAATCACGACAAAATATAAACATTCATCACGTTTGAGCGATGCGATGTCCCACCCTGCGACCTGCAGACCGACAAATCATTCAGGCCCTTGTTGTGTTTTTGTATTTCATCTGTCCATAATTTTTGGATCCATTATAGTATCGTATCCAACATGAAAAATAAGCTCTTATAGATTTTTTCAAAGGACTGTTAATGTACTGGTAGGTATAACTTACTGTTTCTGTTTAATAAGTAATGTTCTTGATAGTTAATGTGGTCCGTGGTGAGTCTGCCTGCAGATATCCCTCTTACTATAAAGACTACTAGAGTATCTTGTTAAAGCTGCTGTGTGTAATATTTCTGGACTGTGTGCTACGTGAAGGTTCAGTTAGATATGATGCTCACAACTGTCTGCCACTTCAGCTCGGTGTGTTGATATTCCCTCTTTTCTAATGTTTACAGTCAATGGCTCATGTCTAAACTCCTCCCAAGCATCTGGGAGCCTGTAGCGCGCCAGGTCGTTGATTGACAGGAGAGAGGTGCAATGGGGAGGTGCTGCAGGGGAGGGGCAAAGTTCAAGTCCATCTTGTTTTGAACTGTAACGGCTTGTTGTTGTAAATCCCCTTCGCCGTCGGCGGTCAGAATAGTTCACAATAGCTTTAAGCAGTTCTTACCTGTCCTTCCAGTATAACACAGTATGTTAAAGTACTACTAAACTAACAAAGTGGTACACGTACAATCAAAGCATATTTTTAGACTATTAGTGCACTTTAACCAGTATTCTGGTTTGTCTTGGTTGTTGAAATGTAGGCTTTAACATATTTGAGATGCCAACAGCCTGAAAAAGAATTGATTGTTTTTAAATGAAAACAGCCATAGAGTCAAGAGAAGTGTGTTTTCTGGATACTTACCTGCTGTGTTAATTATGGCAGAAATTCTAGACTTTCTTTTAGTCTCAGTCTTTAATTAGCACTTCCTCAGGCTAAGATAGGCTAGTTTATTTAGCACACTTCATACACAACGGCAAGTTACACAAGATATAAGTATAAGTATATAAATTAGATAAGAAATACAGAATAAGATAAATAAAAATAAATAAAAGATAAATAAAGAATTCAAACTGAAAAAAAAAGAATAAAGGTCAAGGTTCATAGGCAGTGCATAACAACATTGTTAAGCCTAGTTTTAGAAGCGGTCAGAGGAAGTTTGTTCCAGCGAAAGCTAAAGCTAACGCTAAAGCTAGCTGTGTAGCATCGTAACTGTGTAGCTCTAACTCTGGTAACAGTCAGCTGACCCAGATGACCTGAGGGCTCTAGAGGGTTCATAAGGTGAGAGCAAGTCAGAGAAAACTAAACCATTGATTGATGACCTACAGTATTTCATAGTCAATTCTTTGACTAACTGGAAGCCAGTGCAGAGACCTGAGAGTTGGTGTGATGTGTTCATCTGAACCCTAGCAGCGGTGTTCTGGATCAGCTGTAGCTTTTTGGATAGCTCTGAAAAAAAGACCATTACAGTAATCTAACCTACGAGAGATAAAGGCATGAGCTTTTCTAAGTCTTGTTTTGCTATATTTTTAAAGATGATAATAGGCTGATTTTGTTATTAAGTCGAATTTAGATCTGAATCCATATGTACACTAACGATTGTGGCCTAGCTTTCAGTGTAAAGAGAGAGATTTAAGGTGAGGATTAAGATGAGCACTAACTGTCAGCTTTTCTTTATGGGCAGCAGTAATATAGAAACAGTTTTGTCTTTAATTAGTTGAAGGAAATCTCGGCACATCCAATCACTGATTTGTTTAACGCACTGAAGCAGCAAATCTATGGGACCATAGTCCCTTGGTGAAAGAGCTGTATAAATGTAGGGGTCGTCTGCATCATTTTGGTAAGCAACTTTGTTATTTTGCGTAATTTTGCTTAAACGGGAGCATGTAAAGGTTGAAGACAAGAGGCCAGAGGATTGAACGTGAACTACACAACAGAGCGAACAGGGAGACTCGGGTACATGTACGAACCTACCGACGCTGACATTGAGCTTGAGACAGGAATCCCGCCACCAGATAAGATACATGGCTACTGCTAACATTCACCGTTAGTCAAATATAGTATTAGCTAGCTCTACACAATCACGCCGGAAGGATTACTTATGTTTCTGATAGCGACGTCTCCAATAATGAGAGCGTCTGGCACAGTCGTCTCCTCCGCTGGGGGGCCAGGCTTTCTGTCTGTCCTAGCCTTTGGCTTTAGGCCTTTATCTGTGAGCGCCTGAGTCTGTCGCCGTTTCTTCCTTGTGCAAACGATCAGTGGTGGTCTCCATTTGGGATTCACGCAGATTCGATTGCGGTTCAAATCTATTCTCCAGCTGTAGAGTCGTCAACGACTGCAGTCTTTTATTTGTATCAATGTTAGCTAGCCATCTATTTGTTAGTGTGTCCGATGTCAAATGAGCTGGTTTTGTGTTTATGTTCGGTCTTTGCGCCAAGCGTATGCCAGTGGGTAGTAGACTCAGTCTGCTCAGTTAGTTTCTTTGGCATTGGTTAAGGTTTACCAAGTTGTAGGAATATTATGGTATCAGTCGATGCTCTTCATTAGCAGTGCAGGTTGCGCTGACTTAGACGAAGAAGACATTGGAACTGTGTCGAGCAATTCTTCTGTAACTGTTTGTGGCAGTCTGAGCATTTGAAAGATTCAGAAGCATGTCGCATCGTGTAATCCACGGCACTAGTACTGCTGGTGCTAGCGATGGTAGATAAATAAGTTTCAAGGTAAATGATCATGACCACTGTTCAGTGAAGCATGAAAACCAGGAAAAATTAGCAAAACATTTGGGAAAGAGAGTCAAGCGGGGAGCAAGCTAGAAGGTGTCTGCACTGAAGACAGGAAGTCTTTTACTACTGCCCCGTTAGTCCAGTTGTATATTTATTACCATTCCATGTGTAACCTGATTATAATCTGCCTACTCGGCACCTGTTGCACACCTGAGCATCCTGGGAGGAGGATTCCTCCGTCGCCTTCCAGTTCTTCGATTTTTTCCTAACCAGGGTTTTTTTTCTGGGAGTTTCTTCTTGTCTGATCGAGTGTTAAGTTCAGGGGCTGTCGTTTAATTCTTGGTAATTGTGGGCTTGTGAAGCCCTTTGAGACTGTAACGTTATTAATGTTATTATTTAATGTGTGTAAATAAACTTGACTTAACTAAGTAATATCTCTAGACATTTTAGTCCAGTTAAATCTCCCTCCTTGTATTGTACTGGCTGCAGTTAAACCACCTAAACAGCATCCTAGGTAACTGTGTGTGTGAGGGGAGACACACTAGTTGAGGAATGTGTGTATGTCTGTAAGGGTGTGCAGTTACGTGCACTGGGGTCTTAAGCAGGGTGGGCAGTTAACTCAAAATTCACTCCAAAAACTCCAGCTGTACAGTGTGAATATGACTCAAAGGTAACGTGAAATCAATCAGTAATGTCAGAACAGTCTAGATTGTTAGATGGAAAAAGAATTAACAACGGCAAACCATCGTTTGTCCGTTATTGCGATTACACAGAAAATTAATTGTTTTCTCCTCCCCTTTAAACTACTATGTTGTTAGTGTTTGGTTCAACTTAAAGTTCATTGTGTCTCTTCTATACATGTTTTTACATATAAACAATGCTTGATCCCCTAACTGGAGTAAATAATGGAAGGAGATACTGCCATGCATCTTCTGAAAAAAGGCTGTCTATCCTGTGTCATACCTGTGTCATACCTGTGTCTATCCTGTGTCATACCTGTGTGATCCTGTGTCATACCTGTGTCTATCCTGTGTCATACCTGTGTCTATCCTGTGTCATACCTGTGTGATACCTGTGTCATACCTGTGTCTATCCTGTGTCATACCTGTGTGATACCTGTGTCTATCCTGTGTCATACCTGTGTCATACCTGTGTGATACCTGTGTCATACCTGTGTCTATCCTGTGTCATACCTGTGTCTATCCTGTGTCATACCTGTGTGATACCTGTGTCATACCTGTGTCTACCTGTGTGATACCTGTGTCATACCTGTGTCTATCCTGTGTCATACCTGTGTCATACATGTGTCTACCCTGTGTGATACCTGTGTCTATCCTGTGTCATACCTGTGTCATACCTGTGTCTATCCTCTTCTACACGCTGGCTAGCCAGCACACATCCCTTCATCCTCTCTCTATTTGCAGCTCAGGATTTGGTGCATTTTCCTGAAATACACAAATTCACCACTGCCAGCGGCATAAACAATTATCAATCAACTCTAATCCTGTGTTCCGCCAAAATAAGAGCCTCTGATGCAGTTTGCAGGGGTGTGCTGTCATTTGTATGAGTAATACATTTTTACTTGGCAGATGCGACCCAACACGATGCACAATGAGAAACTTATGGAGTCTTAAATCCATTACATCTCACTTACACAAATAGATATTAGTGTCCTTTTCAAACCTGTAGTGCTGCACTAGTAGTCAAAATGAGTGTTTGAGTTCAGTTCATAGCTAAAATGCAGAATATTTAACATGTGCCGTAAAAAATGTGAACCTATTCAAATTAAATGACTTAATTTAAATCCTTACGTGTGCTTTTCATATTCCAGAAGATAAACCACTTTAGTGAGTTTTGAGGTACGTTACCTGTTGTCGTCTACACTGTAATGAGGGCAGTTAATGGTTCAGAAGCAGTCAAAACACTGATGATGATGTGAAACAGTCAGTAAATGAGACCACCACCGTCTGGTCCCACCTTCTATCGGTCATCCCATTAACGTCACCCATCCTGTCATTAAAGACGTTAATTGTGGATTGTTATTTACAATAAAACCTTGAAATGAGATTTACAAATAATGTCAATTCTGAGCTGGGTGAAAATGGACAGATATGCTCACTTTACATCTGTAAGACCTTCACTGTGCACCGCGGGGACTGGAGGTCTCAGTGAAAATCGGGATTTTAGGTTCGTTTTGCAGTTTTCCCATAGGTCACATGCAGGCTTCTACAGAAGCTGACCCCAAGTCTATCTCATGTTAAACATCAGTGAGACACCGCGCTCGACGGTTTGGAGAAAAATATTTCCTGCAGTCAGTGGGAGTGAGGGAAGCATATTTTTATGATGGGTAGCCAGTGGGTTTGGATAACTCCCAATATACAATAGCTGGGGGTTTTTTTTCAACTTAGATTCCCCTAGAAACTATACTCTTCAAATACGGAGGTCCTAAAGGCGTCACACATCCACACATGAACCAATCATTCCACAGAGACTAAAAAAACCCCAAACGCAGCATTTTGCCATGAAAGGGAACAAAATAATGTATAATTGTTGCCCTGTAACCCTCCTTGGGGCAGTTTTACAGGAAGTAAGGGTAAGATACCCAAAGGCAACTGCTTGTGTACATAACTGCGTGCCTTCTGCAAGCAAAACCATTAGACTGTAGAACCGCGTGAACATTGTTCACCAGAGGGTATTTGTTTAGCATGTCTGTTGTGTGGCTTGTTATACCGCACGGGTTCATCAATAATGCAGAGAGACTTAACCAGCAACAATGAAGACATCATGAGGCGAAACATGGAGCGGTGGAAACTCCTTTTCAATGAGAGTTGTCTGGATGACTACAGACAACAGACAACGTTTTAATTAGCGGGCTTTGTATCCCAGCCAGGAGCGGCAGATTGGCTGGTTCAGTCTTTCGTCAAAGCCACAGAAACCAAGAACTAGAAAGATTACTTTTTGAATTATGGGTAACTCAGCTTAGCAAACTTTCACTCACGAAACACTTTCAACCAATGTAAGAGGAAGCGACATGAATATGTGAAAACTATTGATTGGACAAAGTTGATGATTTGTGCATTTTGTGCTCTGTCGTTCATATCTGCTGCGTAACGGATATTGTTGACATTAGAAACACCTGCCAAGATACGAGCAAATCTTTTCAGTGATTTATAATAATTATTTCTTCATTATATTCCACAGGTTAGGAATAACTTTAGATTCAAGGTAGAAGGTTGAGATATTCAATTAAACACACAGGGCAGCAAACGTCTGCAGTGATCTTGAATTGATATTTTATAAACGATGAACGCTCGGTTGTCTGATATGATCCCTGCAGAACTGAGCCTCCAGGGTAACAGACCTGCTTCCACCCTGCACGTGTCCACTAGGCTGAGCTCCTTGTTTCACATCACGCGTTCAAACGCTTATTTACAGGAAGGATTTTATATCACTTCCCCCCTTTTTACTCTGGTTCTACTTTTTCAAGGTTTTTTAACGTTATCCTGATTTTAATACGTCTCATATTTTTTTATATATTTTACCAGCTTAGTCTCATTGAGATTAAAAATCTCTTTTGCAAGAGAGAACTGGCCAAGAGAGCAGTACAAAGTTACAGACACACATATTTACAACATTATACGTTGAAAAATTTTCAAAAAAGACACATCAGATGACACATTAAAAGCAGGCAAGACAACTTCTAACAATACCATCACTTATGGGTCAAAACATTTACAGATCTGCGTTTCATTTTCCTCCATGACTTTAACTTTGACTTGAAATTGTTATTGATCAGTATATCAGCTTTTATCTAGTATAGATCTGGGTAATGTAAAGATACGTTTACATCATCTCTTGCAGTCAGAAGTGACTTGTAAACTATTGAACTCACAGCCAGTCTTGCTGCTCGCAGGTCTGCGTTAGAACACAGAGCCGATGGAGAATACTTTCATACTGAAGACGGATGGACAGAACTCAGGAAGAAACAGCTGGTTTGACATATAAACAACTTAAAGCTGTGTCAACTGTAATTGCTGACTAAAGGCTTTCATTTTCGTGAAATAAATATATCCAAATTTCTTCAAAGAGGAATTCAACCTATGAATCATCTGAACTTTGAAGGATGTTATCTCAGTCTACAGTGTAATTAATTCTCTAAAAAAAAGATTGTGAAGTTTCTTAGATACAGGATGTGATCACAACAAAACCTTTCCAATAGTATTCCTCTGTGAGGTGTTGGGTCTCTATGTTTGCTAGTGTTGAGAAAGGCTGAAGGCAAGACGGTCTGCTCAGCTGAGTCCTCACAGCGCCTTTGGTCCCATATTAAGTAAAGTGTTCTCGTCTGACCTTTCAGGACCTTGATCCAGAAAGGGATGTGTCTGTCAATACTGGTTTTCATGGGCCACTTATCTCAGCGTCTCCTCTATTGGACAAGATGGAAGAGTCTCAGGCTATAAGCCAAAGATGATAGTAAGCAAATAACAACCCGATAAATCCAATCATTTTTAGCTGTAATCTATACTACTAGTGTTGCAATTGATTGTAAAAGAGATCAGGTTCTAAAATGGCCTGAACTTCCCAGTGTTGCACGAATGACTTTTGTCTTTCCAATGTGACATTTGAGGTTTACTGTAAGTGTCAATGAATTCTGATCTTTTCTGTAAGTATAATGTTTTAACACTGTACCTGTTGGTACACATAAGAGTGGAATGCATTAGCTGCTAATGAGGGCAGGTTCCAACAGACACACTGGTTCCATGTGATCATCAGGCGTAATACTTCCTTTAATCAACACAGCTTGGAAGAAGGGATACCGAGGACATTTGTCTCACCTACGTGCTCTCGCTGGCAGATGCTTTGCATATCAGGTCTGGTGGATCAATATGTTATTAGAGAACAACCTCTCAGAGGCATGTCAATTAATTGCGGGCTGTCAGCCACCCCTTCCTATTGTCCACTGGGGCGGCGAGGGAGCCGTCGGTTTCTTTTTAAGATGGTGCCCGTGGAGGATTCGCGACCTTAGGTCCTTCAAGATTTCATCCGAAGCCCCTCGACAGGGAATAGTAAGGATTAGTTGCCAAGCAAACAAACCGACTGAGTCATGTGTCGGGTTCCAAACCAAAGTAATAACAGAAGAATAACAGCCCTCCCCCTTCACTCAGCGTCGTGGTTTGACTGTTTTTACTGACCGTAGGGATGTCATTGTGATGAAAACTATCAAACTAAATCAACCCATCGCTCTGGCTCGTCTTTGGAGCTGTGCACCTGCAATTCTGCCCCCTACTACACATTCCCTACAAATAGTTCCACCTCCCAGTCACCCACCTTCCACCTGTTGAGACAGCTACTGAACAACAGCCGCTAGAGGTCTCTATGTAATGAAAAATGGTGAAAACAGTTCGAACAGTCCGACAAGCCAGGGCAGCCAATGTCATTCATTTGGACGCGTTTTTGGTTGTGCTTGTTATGAATTTGAATTTGCAGAAAGACATCGAATTCTCTCAGACAACTGTTTTCGTGTTTTGTGGTCCGACATCATCTGTTCACCTGTGTGTGAGCCGACCTAGCTACCCTCTTTGAGAGTACGAAACAGGAAGTATTGAATATATTGAGTATATATGTATATCTGTACACCCTATCCTAGACTCCATCAGTCCAAGTGTTTGCACAGCCAGAACGAGATGAGCCTTTTATCGAAGGCTCTTTTCGCATAGAAGTCTTCACACTCTTCAAATCAATCCCTTCCAGCGAGCCACTGCCCTGTCAACATGTTGACACCCTCTTTATGCTGGATGTTATAAACTAATGTACCTCGGTAGTCTAGAATGTAACATCGCACATCAGGGAGAACAAGGAGGTCTTCTCCTGAACTAGAGCCTCCCCCCCAAGTCATCCCACCCGGACGTTTTTCTGAGATTAACCCCAAAAGCCAAAGCTCTGCTCAGATTTCTCTGTGGAAATTTTGAAGTAAAGTCATTTTGCCAGCGGTGGATGACAGAGATGGAGAGGATATTGTTTAAAAGTGTGAGCGATGGATTTCCTGCCCGCTCTGCCTTGAAGAGAGACGGACTTGATAGATGAACCAATACCCTCCGCACCCTCTTTCCTGTTCAGGTGGGCCGTTTGTATGTTGTTTGATTCACTTTGCTCCCGCTGTGGTGATATTTCACCTTCTCTCTACCCTTTTGCGGTGGCACCAGGCGGCAGCGCTGGGCTCTGGCTGCGGACGGCTCTTATTACGTTACGGGTCTTTATTTATTTTTACTCTTCCGCTCCCGGACTTAAACCCGTGTTCCTGCGCTGTCTTGTGGCTTTGCGCTCTTGGTCGTTTCCCCCTCGGCGGCGAACGCCACCAAGCTCCGGATGAAAGACTGATGGGTGTACGGGCATCCGGAAACCACAGAGAATGAGAGGTTTTTGGACCACGAGAGAGATGGAGGGAGAACAGAGAAAAAGACACCGCTAGTTGAGCGATATAAAAGCATAGTTTCGTAGCTTTGAGTTTACGCATTCGGTTGTTGAATGATAAAACGGTAGGAGACCTTTAAACTCATCTCAGCACAATACCTGGGAGACCAGAGATTTCACTTAAGGCTTTATTTAGTTAAGGAAAATGAAATTGTTAAGAAAGTTGCAACACGCATCTCAAACATCATGATTTCTAAGAGGAACATTTGATCCAAAAGTTACCGCTAGTCTGAAACAACATGCGGGGCAAGAGGTAACATAAAATAAACGCAAGAAATCTCGCCGCGAAAAGGACAAAAGATGAAATTTGTAAAACATATGACAACATAACATCAGCAGGAAAAGGAATCAGCATTCACATAAATTAAATGTGAAAAACCGATAAGGATTTTATTTAATTTGTGCAAGAACTAGCTAGTTTAGTTATAGTGTAATACAAGCTAACCATCATCTTGAACAAGAACGATTATTATTAGATAATGTTGAGTAGATATACAACATCTAGTTACTTAGGATAAAAATATAAGACCTAAGGAAGAAACCTTAAGCACTGAGGATAAATACTAAGGACAGAACTCCTTTTTTCTAAAGAAATCTGAATTTTTAAAGAAAAACTTTAATTGATTGATTGATTTTATTCAATGTATCGTAACAAGAATACATGGAACAGAGGACATGCATCTCAGAAACTCCATCAAGGATAAAAACGCAATAAAGTCTCAGACTTATTTCCATTGTGGTCCTTGGTCTAGTACAGACGAACAAAACAACCGAACTGTAAATGTTCAACAACGATATTTCAGTGGATTAACATATATTAGCCAGTCCTTGTATTTCAGAGGATCCTTTGGTGAATCTGATGCTGGACTGGCAGCTGTTTCAACACAGAGCTCCATGTTGGCAGGTTTAACCACCACGTCCAGGTATCTGTGCTCAGCCTCACTTCCTGGGCCTGCATTCCCAGGACACTTCAACAAATATGTTAAAGGCACAATGGCATAATTGATTCCCTCTTGTTCTTGCCCACCTCCTTCCTCCCCTCTCCTCCTCCTTCCTCCCCTCCTCCTTCCTCCCCTCCTCTCCTCCCCTCTTCCCCGCTGTCAACCGCTAAACTTATTTTAGCTCAAGTGCATCTTAATCACCAGGCTTCCATGGCCATTCCCCGTCTCTCTCTCTCTCTCTCTCTCTTTCTCTCTCTCTCTCTCTTTCTCTCTCTCTCTCTCTCTCTCTCTCCACCCTCATCCTTTCTCCTCTCATTCTTTTTCACAGTGCCTCCCTTCGTTGGCTCCTCTTTACACCTCGGCGACCAGGCTGCCAACCCTCCGGGGAGGCTACTTCCTGTTGATATGCAGAGCGCCTCTCCTTCCAATCAGTACTTCTGAAAGGTTGTTACTAATGGTCCCCAAGGAGGCGAACAAACCCTGAATACATACAAGGCCTCCGCCTGCATTTTGCAGGTGCGTTGGGCACCAAGAGTGTCACATCTTGTTTTTCCTCATGTCTCCTCCAAGGTTCAATTGGGATATAATGGCCCTGAAATGGAAATGCAGCAGATTCATCTGGGCCTTAACTGGCTTGTTGGAACTTTGGAGGGGTTAAAGCTCGCACCGCAACCTTATTTACTCGCGCCTGAGGATATTGCAGAATGCTTAAATCACAGAAGTATCCACGACATTAGCGCATATAGCATATGTGTAATTAATTACTGTACGGAACGTGCTGTTAGTACCTATTCAACAGACCATCAAAACGTCATCTCATCATTGTGTAAGTACCTATGTTTTGCAGCTATACCATCAATTGTGGCGGGTCAATAAAAACCCTGCCTATTTTTATCAGCTACGACCAAACGGCGGCTGCACAGTTTACCGCGACGGGCAGCGGCAGCGTTGAGCTTCTGAGAATAGCTTGATTATTCAACTGGGAGAGGCCGGAAGAGACGTTCCATATGTTACACTTAACAAACCAATGAAGTTGCAGACCGCAAGACTTCAGGCAGAAAAAGCTGACAGCGCTCGTCCACACCGGGCGTTCCCCAGAACAGCCGAGGCAGGCAATAATCTAACTATAATTAAGGGGTATAAACCATGTCACGCAACCATTAGACCAAATAGCTCGCAACCAATCAACTATGACATTAATGGTAGAACCGACCGGCGCTTTATAAATCAGCTCTGTTGTAATAAGGCAAATCTATTTTTAAGAATTCTACGTTTTAGTGGCTTTTCCTTAAGTTTTGGCGTCCCGTGGGTCCGACCTGGGGGAAGAGACCCTGAGTTACAGACGTTTTGTGAAACAAATTAACTTATGACCCGCTAGGTTTTCGCTGTAGTCAGGGTCTCGTTGCAAATGTTGACAATCAATAAATGCACGCGCGCGCACACACACACGCAGACACACACACAGGTCCTTAGCAAAGGCATAAAGATAGGTAGAAATATCGGTAACACTTCACAATAACTACAACAATACATTATTAAACCGCTACAAAGCTATTAATAAACACTATGTTATGCTATGTTCTGGTCCCAACAGCTCCGCTGGACTACACGCCTCATGTCTTTTATCATAACATAGTGTGTATTAATAGCTTTGTAATGATTTAATAATGTATTGTTCATGTTTTATAAGGGGTGAATTAACTATTAATTAATATGTTGTGAATGCTTCATAGCGCGTAGTTATTATAAAGTGTAACTGAAATATTCACGCAACGAAAACAAAGTATTCGTCAAGTTCACAAAGATTGTGATCAATTTTGACACCTTATTTTTTTATATCATAATCTTAATTGAAGCCTTAAAATTAGTACAACATCTCTGGTTTAGCCTAGATGACTTTAAACTCGTGGTTAAGTCAATCACACCATGTAAAACCACGTCTTTGGAGGATGTTTTTAACTTTGATCAACAACGGATTCTTTTCAGTATTATTTTCACTGCAGCCAGTAAAACATCATCTTTAAAATGAACAATCTGCTTCAGAATTGTACTCCAGTATGAGTGTAGATGTTGGCCAGTTTTCCCAAACAAATGAATGAATGTTGAATTGTTCTGACTACTCAGTGTTAGTGACAAGCAGACAAAACGACTGATTCAGAGTCGCCAGACTTTATGTCTGTTCCTTGCAGAACCTTCTAAAATCTAAATATGAACAATGCGAGTAAATCCAAACATCAAGAAAAAAGATGAACTTCGCGAAGATGATGAACTTTATGAATCCCTTTGGAGAAATCCTGTGTTCGCCGTCTTGTGGCGTGCAGCACCCCTGGAGCAGACAGGGCTGAAGTATCTTGCTCAATGACACTTCGATAGGTACTGTAGTGGTGCTACAGAAAGTGGTCTAAAGAACGCAGGTAGTGGTCTAAAGAACGCAGGTAGTGGTCTATTGATGAATGAAAAGTCAAAAAGCAGGGAAATGTCATGAAATGAGTCATGGTTCACTGTCATTCTGTCGCACAAGCTTGTATCTAGCCTTTGTTTTCGTCATAACCCGGATTCAGTTTGCTATATTCAGTTTGCTATTGTAAAATTAGGCATTTTAACTGACCATCATTCCAGACGCTGGAGTAACTCACGGCGAGCCTGAAGTGCAGCCCTGCTGGAGGTCCCACGTGTGGTTGTGTGTCATGTGACCTGCAGTCTAGTCTGGGGTTCTGCTCCAGGTGGTAAAGGAATGATGTGAAGGACACAGCATGCCAGAATGATCCTGCACACCTTCTCAGGGGTATACAGGAGCTTGCCCCCGGC
>OMKK01026167.1:2341-16546 GCA_900302305.1 Polymixia japonica
CGGGTCACCCGCGTCTCCGCGGACGTACAGTAACAGAACAGTAACGGGGGGCGACTTGCAGGCTGTCTCAGCCCTCTGTGTGTGTGTGTGTGTGTGTGTGTGTGTGTCTACCTACTGCTCTGTCACTTCAACAGGCCAATGTGTCAGCTCACTGGAGGCAAAGTGCAAAGTAGACTGTCACCGCTGCTGTCATAGGCTGACAGGATCATAAGATGACACCAGGAGAAGACATCTAGGAGCTCTTCGGGCGCTAATAAAATATTTTTGCGATGATGCTTCTCGCCATTACGGTCAGGAGTGAACTATGCAACAGTGCAGCCTGCAGACTCCATTTGCCACAGGTTTGGGGACATCAGGTGTCTGGGGCTGAGTTCCCTCATTTGGCTTTGATTCAACAGTGTTCGAGATGTTTGTTTCATATTACATGCTGTTACTGGATGTGCAATCAGCTATAGTGACTATAATGACATATTGCATTGACTCTCCGAGATGAGATCATCACCATTGTGTATCTGATCTCAGCCACCAATAGTGAAACGGCGATGACAGAAGTTTGACATCCTAGAATCTGCATTCGTTAAGCACCGATTCAGCAGCGAGTGTTCTTGAGTAATCATAATCATATCGTATGACTGTGTGATGGGCCAACACTGGCCCTCTCTTAGTGAGTCATGTTTGTTGCATATTATGAAACAGATCAAACATACAGGGATAGGGGTTGCTGTCTATTTATAAGTATGATCTCATGTCCAATTTTATAATCCTGTTCTTTAGGCCAACATAGAACATTGAGGATTGCTACATACAGAGTGATGTAACGGTTTACTGTAGCGGCAGATTATAGTATGTGTTAACTGTGACATATGACTAAATGTACAAGCTTGCCTTTGCATCTGATCTCTGCAGTGCTTAAGCTGTAGTGGTGGCATTCATCAAAATGCTAATGCATTTATCTGTTGAGTGGCTGCTTCTGGTGCGTTGTAGGCTTGTGCAATCCAGTTGCATTTACTCCATCGCCCCAACTCTTTATGGCCTAGTCCTACATAAGAGTAGTTATCTAGGAGCAGCACCCTCGTCACATACATGTATCAAAAAACGCCATGGCAAGGGACACGTTTCTGGTTATGTTTTTATTGGTATACGCATTTGCTTGCTGTCACAACGTCACCACTGCTGTCCAACACAGTCCACTGCTTCAGCTGCCTTCTTTGCTGGCATTGGTCCCTACACACACACACGCACGCACGCACACTCACACACACACACACACGCACACACTCACACGCGCGGATGTGCATGCTCACACAGCAATTTTATCTCAATCTTTCATCTTCTAGAGAAGGTCAGCAAATATGGGAACCTAAAACGATTACATGCATTATTACCCCGTGAAACTATCATAGTCCTTTAGTCAAAAAACGTCTAATTTAACGTTTAACTAATTTCTTCAGCCACCAATACACTACAAATTCAGTCTTTCTTATCAGATGGTAAATAACATGGAAAAGCTATGAACCTAATGGAGATTGTACTTGTTAATGTCATGTTAATAACAGAATTGACTCGTAATCTAAATGAAATATTAAAACAAATTTTGTTAACAGAAAATTCCAAATCTGGTTGACTGCGTTTGCATTCCACTTTATAATATACATCCCAAGCATTTATGCAAAACATTCTATAAAAACTAGTCTATTTATTAAATATAGAACAATCTCCAGGTAAACACACTGCTTACTATCTGATTAATCTGTTGAGATTACATAACATACTTAAAAGCTTTTATGTATGTTATAAGCAATGTAATGATAATGTGATAAATAACCAATATACTTTCTGCGATATGCAACTAAATAAGTATCTAGCAATAAGCCAAGAAATAAGGCTTTATTCTCTCTCTCCACTGTCAAGACAAGTTGGTGGAACAGTACTGTTTGTATGTAGTAGATAATATTCCTCCATAAATAAACTGCTTCTATAAAACTATATATGTTCATAAAACACAACACATCTCTTGTTGAGTTACCATGTTCATCATATTCTTGGTTTTCTTAAACAAAGTGTTTGTTCTAAACCTTGGATATGGTTGGATCCGCTATGTAGTTTATATGCAATTGAGAAAACCTTTCACGAAGAGCATTGCGAAGCTTTGATTGGTTGAAACTAGTGAATTACTGACATTAAGTCATTAATATTAATTATGTAATATATTAATATTAATATTCATGTCACACAATTGCATGTTTTCATTCACTCGTGTCTGCTTGGCTGGTGCTATATCAGGGCGTGCCACTTGATGGCGCTCGCATATAACCCACAGCTGTACCAGCACTCTCTGGTCTAAACGGGCTGATTTCATGAGGCACAACGTCAACGTAATAAAAACAGATATATAAATGGATACAATAGTCCATTCTACAATGCAGAATTATCTTTCAACTCCAAAAACCTCTAAATCCAACATATGCATTGTAAAGTCACTCAAGAAAACTGTGCAGTTAGCTCTAGTAATGAATCAATAAATAAATAAATAAATACATTCAAATTAGCATATGTAATACATTATCTGTTAGTATAATCAATAAACAATAAAACACATGATATCACGACATAATATTGTAACAATATGTCCTTTTTTCAAGCCATTTAGCTATGCAGTTAATCGTTTCCCCAATCTAATAGCAGCAGGAAATACCGTGGTCTAATAGTGATTGTTTGTCCCATAACGTTTACCTCAGTAAATATTTACTCTGAAAACTAACTAGCCTGACAAGTCTAAACAATACATTCCAAATGGTTGACATGAAAACAAACTGAGCATCTGTGAGAAATTAAGCAATAGGACCTCCAGTGACACTTGGTTCATAAGCGTAGATGATACTGTCTCTATCTACACAATTATCTATATGCATGTTCTAACGTGGCAGCCCTCAGAGTAATTAGAATGTTAAGTTCAGTCCAACAAAAACTGATTCCTTCCTCCTTGTCTCCTTTCCTTCGTTATGACATATGAGGTCTGTGTGAACAACAAAAGACAAGGAAAGGAGGACGCCCATTTGTAGTATTGAGATGCACCCTTTGTGTGATGTACTGATAGATCCTTTATGGGGAAGTTTGACCCTAGAATAAAAAGCTGACCAAAAGCCATACACAGTGCATTATCATAAGTGTGACCACTTTCATATCAAAACACAATCGGAAACTGGCAAATGTGTAGTAAATATTGTACCGTATGCATTAATAATAATATCAGAAACACAGATCTATTCATGTGTCGAGAGTATATTCATAATAGACAACGATCATGCCAAGTCTATGGAATCTGGCAGGCGTAAAGTTTTTACCCACTTTGTTGGAAACACAGTTCACTTTTTATATGATTTGATTGTCTAGAAACTAAAAATCAGAAAGAGGCACCAGACAGTAAGGAGAGAATATGAAAACAAACCAGTAAACAAATAAAGAAATCTCTCTATATAAATATAAATTCTAGAATTGTCTGATAGTTATGGAGTTGGTCTGCGCTGATCAATGCACACAAATATAAAACAACAGTCCCAGGACAAATCTTGTTATTGTTTTGTTTTGTTTTGTTCTGATCTCGGAGCAGCTTTAGCCTCAATTTACACCAACATTTACTTTTAGGGAAGAGAGGCAAAACTAACCCCAGGTCAGCATCTAAAAGCAACTATCCCAATCTATAAAATGCGCATAAAAGAGAGAAGGCACAGAAACACAAACCCACCACGGAGTGGGGCAGACTGACAGCAGCAGCTTCTGGGAGCGGATTGGATGAAGCCGCAAGTCTGCGTGGCTGAGGGCTACAGACAGCTGGCAGCGGATTGGTTGCTTACAACTTGTGACGTCTGGAAAAGAGCAGATATTAATGTATTTGCATTCTCAAGAGTTTACATATAGTTTGTTTCGGGAACTGTATGTGGAAATGACCCAAGTCTAAGTCACGGAGAACATACTTCTCCTGGTCCACATACAAGTACGAGAGTGACCGCAGACCTGTCTCAGTGCCGTCAAGTCACCCGAGCTAGAGTCACGTTCAGTGGTTGTAAGCCAAGAAGAGGTGACTCGATCGTGTTCCCGAATGCATCCCCGTAGACAAAAGTGGCTTCCTCTGTTGTTCTTTAGATTTATTACCCTTAACTTGCACTGAGGTCAAAGAGCTGGTGTATGTCCCACAGTGGCACATCTGCTACACTGCTTTCCTCCATCTTGTTTTTCAGAACAGTGCCCAACGGAGAGGGAAGCCACTTTCTTCTACAGATGAGATGCAGCTCTCGTTTCTAATATCTAATCCTATTTCACCACACCTGCCTTCTCCTGTGTTGTCTGATTCGCTGCCTTTGACCTGGCAGGATATGTCTTTTCGCCAATCGGCTTTGCCATAGTCACATTTGTTGCCAAAACTCCGTTGCTCTGTCGTCTCTCCTCTAGGTTGGCCGTTGCTCCATCCACCTTTGTGTTGAGTTGGGGGTCAGGGGCTGTTTTCCTTTGGGTGGGTATTTTCCTCTGGGGAACACGGGGGTCTTCTCCAATGTTGACGGTCAGGTTGGTGTAGAGGGGCTCCAGCTCTTTGGAGAGGAGGTCATAGGTCAGAGAGTTGAGGCCGTCGGAACGCCAGTTGAGCCTGGTCCTCTTCAGCAGGTCGAACCTAATAGGAGGAATATACAAGTAGTAACATGGGTGTGTGTGTGTCTATGTATGTGTATGTGTATGTGTATGTGTATGTGTATGTGTATGTGTGTGTGTGTGTGTATGTATGTGTGTGTGTATCCTCCCCAGTAATCAGTACCTGCGTGGGTTCTGCTCATTGCCTCTGTCTCCTTTATGCTTGATCATCTTGTAATGACCGATGGCCACTGGAGGGCGCACTATCTTCATGCCAGACAGACGCACTCTGAACAAGCAGGACAGCACAGAACAAGAATGATTGGGACTAGTGGACATTGTATGTCATTATAATACTAGACTAACACAACATGTGGCTTTGCTAGTTTACGCTATTTGCTATTATTAAGGATATGTGCTGTGACAGTCCATTTAACTACAGCAAGTCAAGGAGGCAAACCTACTTGGAAATTACCACACCAGTAATATAATCAAGTCAAATATTCTCAAGGAGTGAATACCTCTTAAGATAAAAAAAACAAAACAGAAAAGACAAGGTAAGACCACACAGAATTGTGTTTTATATATATAAGAGTAACATACTGGGTATAGGGCCTATAGGTGGCGAAAAAGACTGTGGTTCCCCCTTTCCATCTCTGGTCCTTGTGCACCATCCCAGTCATCTAAGTCAATCACAACATGTAGCCAATGTATACCGTACTGTTACGTCGCAAACACCATGCACAGGGTGAGCTAGCAAACTTCCATAAGAAAAAGGGGGGAGCAAAGTTTTTTCTCGCTTCATTTAATTATGTGTGCAAGCTTTTAGATTTTTTTTTTTTTTCCCATATTCTTGTTGCATCCAGTGCCTTTCAGAACAGAGAGTGGAGAGAGGGGACCGGAGCACAGAAATGATAAGACTAGATCCACAGCCTGGAGACATACAGCCCAGCACACAGCACGCAGCACGCAGCCCTCCCCACACCCGCCGGTTAGTCCATGCCAACATACTCACTGAGCCCTGGAGAGGTGACATATAGCAAGCCACGACAGTGGGAAGGGAGATGGAGATGAACGGTGACACTGATGACGGAACAAAACGCAAAAAAACGGAGGTACTGTAATGGTTAAACGTGAGAAAAAAGGCGAATGAGGAAAGAAAGGAAGTAAACAGCCAAGAAGAAGAAGTTAAGCTAACAAAACAACAAAACAACAACAACATGCGTGTAGTTCGGATGCGCTCTACCGCCGCCCGTGCGTGTCTCACGGTCCGCATGCAGAGGTCACGTCGCCGTGCCGTGCTGGACGGCACCGAAGCCCCGCCCCCTCTGCCCCGTGCGCCCTGCTCACCTCGCTGCGATGTCGTCGTCCTCTCCGCCCCAGCCCCAATAGTGGTTGGGGAAGCCGTTCATTTTCATGTACTGGTCTGGGGTCACTGCAGACACCCCGCCGAAATACTGCGGGTACGGCAGCCTGGAGGGGGTCAAACCACCCGCGTGAAATCTTGGAAATATTTGAACCGATACCTCGACACCGTGTTCAGACATGAACATACACGCATGCAGACGCAAACAGATCAAATATACATGCAGTACAGTTCACACAACACAAGACACACACACACACACAACCGCTACCCTTCTACCTGTATCGAAACTTGTCCATGGCCACAGACAGGTGCGTGGGAAACTGTTTGTGGCAGGTGTAGGTGTTGTGGTCGTTCTCGGGCAGAAGGTCAACATCGTGGAGGAAGATGCAGCCCCAGTCCTCATCTCTCAGCGCCTCCCGTACCCCGACGTTGAGCAGTTTGGCCCGGTTGAAGGTACTGTTGCCCCACTAGAAGTAACACAGAGCACAAGGGGAGAGGAATGCGTCGTGACACAGCGAACGCCCATGTTATGTTTGTGCCGCCGAGTGGGAGAGACGGACAGGGAAATGTTAAGCAAATCAAGTCAGACGAAAGCGAGCGCCCCCGTATGCAAAACGCCAGACCTGCTGTACGATATAGATGCTGTAGTGAATCTGCTGTCTCTGTAGGAAGGGGTGAAGGTGGTAGAGGAGGGCGCGGAGGTGGGTCTGCCGGTTCCGGTACGGCACCACTATGGCCGTGTGGTGGCGGGGCTCGCAGTCTGGCGGGCGGTAACGTCCTCCCGGCAACACCAGCGGGTTCCTCTGTCGGATCTCCTCCAGAGACAGAGGAGAGGAGAGGTGGACAGACACAGGACCAACTGGGAGGGGAGGGGAGAGGAGAGGAGAGGAAAGGGAAGGGAAGGGAAGGAAAGGAAAGGAAAGGAAAGGAGAGGAAAGGAAAGGAGAGGAAGACAGTTCATCTGGCCTTTGTCAGAATAACAACACTGTGGACACCCACACAGAAACATCACTCACTCTCTTTTCTTCTGTAAACGTGGCCATGCTACACATATAGAACACACATGCACAATGCTCTCACAGCCTTGAAAACTGTGCTCTGTTCCCTCGCCCTTTCTCTGAATGCCCTGCTCTCTCTCTCTCTCCCTCCCTCCCTCCCACTGTCTCTCTCTCTTTCTCTCTCCACTCTCTGTCAACTCTCTCTCACCCAGGAGTGGGGAGGGGATCTGGCAGTCTCTCAGTGGTGGCCCGGTGCCAGGGGGTCCAGTGCCAGAGTTGCGGGGAGGGGGAGGCGGAACCCCCAGGTGGCTGAGGTTGGTGTAGACGTCGTGGGGTCGGGAGTAGTCAAACTCTGGCTCTGTGGTGTGGACCAGGACAGACACCAGGCCTCTAAAGCCCCCCAGGGAGAAATACAGAACAAAGGCAAACTGGAAACCCACCAGCAGGGCCAGAGTGCAGGGGGAGTCCAGAGAACGCCCGCAGCACGCCATGATGGAGGAGTGGCAAGAGAGAGAGAGAGAGCGAGAGAGAAACAAATAGAGAGAGAGAGCAAATGGTAAAGGTGAAGAGCGGGGGATGGAGGACGAGGAGGGGGGGAGAGCGCAGGGGAAGAGGAGGAGGAGGAGGAGGAGAGGCAGGAGGAGGGGTGGGGAGGACAGTGGTGCTATGTGCAGGCTCAGGAGTGTAGGAGGGGGCTGTCCATCTGTTGGAATGGGAAGTTGTACTGGTGAAGCTCAGTCAGCACTGCCATCACCTCCTAACCACACAAATCACTGTGGGAGAACAGGAAAGGAAAATCAATTACTTCAATTTCCGTATGCCATTATGTGCATATTAGATCTTGCAGATGCAGTACATTTAGCCCCTTCAAGCTGATTAAGCATAATAGAAAAGCTGTCTATAGTCGTTTTATGCCATTAGGTTGTTGTTGTTGTTTTTTTACAATATAGACCATCTGTGTTGTGTGTGCGCACATTTGGACTACTGTACCTGAGAAATGTGAGGGTCCAGGCTGGTCGATTAGAACCTGTCCTGAAAAAGAGAAGGCCTGCCCCCCCTCTCGCCTCCTCTTCCTCCTTTCATGATCCTTTCTGCAAGGAACATGACTTTAAAACAATGCACCTCACGCACAGCCTGAAAATAATATCATAGCCCGTTAGAAGCTAAGCTGATAACTGACAGGCAGCCTACAACCAAATGCCATGTCCGTTTCTTTAATTAGCATGACTCATTTTCAAAGGTGACATTTTCATGGGGCGCACTGAAGACATGCTGATGCCTGCGGACGAAATTAATTTAACATCTCTGTTCCCCGTCTGTCCAAACAATTATTTCCATGCCAGCAATCTTTGTGTGACTGCTTCTATTACCAGAGCTGTTGCTGAAGTTACAATGACAAGAATGTAAAAAAAACGAAGTGGTTTAACAATAATAGAGCTTAAAGCTTAAATGGATTCATAATTGCTCATCACTATATAGACCAGGTGATTGGCCTCACAACGTCAGGCCTTTATAGACAAATGGCACAATAGCTGCAAGGCGAACGCGAAAACATGAAATAAAAGTCAAATTTATTTGACATCATCTATGATGGCGACCGACTGTCTCCATCTGGGTCGAGGACTACCTCGCATATTTCCAGGGTCTATTTACCGCTCGGTTGATGCTCTGCGGCGCCGGGCGGACTCACCAGCATTTTTCCCTGCGACATTTCAAATCCAGCCCCCGGCTTTGGATGGAGAACCGACGGAGGCCCCGCTGCTGGAAATACACTCGACGGTGCAACGATACGGTAGTTCCTCTCTCTCTCTCCTCCTAATCTCTCATCCGAGCCGAAATCCTTCCGCGGCCGCTTAGACTCCGCCGCGGACGCGTTCACACGCAAAGCGCGTCGCCGCATAGCCGACCCATGTCAACACACACAGGCGAGCGCTGTCCCTTCTTCTTCTTCTTCTTCTTCGTTATATGACCGTACCGTTCACACGGACGCGTCGAGGGGGCATCGCGATGACGTGGTGAGCTGGGAGGGGGGGCAAATTGGAAATGCAGCAAAACAGCTGATGATGGTGGTGCGTGTGTGTGTGCGGAGGGATGCTCCGGAGATTAAAGCGCACCAGCTGTATGGATGAGGCGTACTGCACGACCTTACAGTGTAAGCTGCACCCTATGTGAACAGAGGACACACACTGACTGCGTGATATATTCCAAGGCATTGCTGTACAGGTCTACGGCAAAGAAACCTCCTCTCACAACCTTGCCCCCATTTCCCTACCCTGCTTACAGCCTCCCCCCCCCTCCTCCCCTCCCAGATTCTGTGTGTGTGTGTGTGTTCTTTAATTTTCTCTGCTTATCTTGTTTGTGTGTGTAGTGTGTACTTTCTCTAATTGTCTGCTTATCGTGTCTTGTTTGCGTGCGTGTGTGTGTGTGTTTGTGCTTTCTCTCATCTCTGCTTATCTTGTTTGCGTGATAGCATTCATTCATTCGAAGTGTTGTCACTGTTGAATTTCTCCTTTATTTCTCACACAACATCCAACCCAATGGCATCACTTTTTATCTGGCTTGATGCGGCAGGCTAAAAAAAAGTCTTTATTCACATGCAGCAGTAGGTTGTCAGATTACAGGACAGATATAAGACAGAATATTTATGGCTAAGGTAGCACCATATAGGTCTACCCAATGTAAACAGGCTAACCCCCCCATGAGTCCCCAAGCAGATAAAGCATGACAGAGAAGCTGTGCAAAACAATGCATCAGACACTACTATTGTTGTAGCCCTTCTTTATGTGAGCACACTGCCTTCAATGGCTCAAGGCAAAGTGGGCTATTGTGTGATTTCTCTATCTGGGGCAAGCCCCCACTACCTCAGTATCCCCCCGAGGGATACTCTACCAAATTATTATACAGACAGAATAATAGTAAGTACAGAAACAGAATGGAGTCCATACACAGGCAGGCTGGCAGTTTTGTTTCATCAGGACAATGAGCAAAGGCTTTAATGGACATTGCTGGCTCTGATTAGAAGGATTTAAAGTGGTGCCTTATTGACGGTCACTTGTGTTGTTATTCAGTTGGTTCCCCTGCTATTCAGTTACAATTCAGGTTGATGAATGGGTGATGAAATAGAATTGTGGGTTCATTTTTTTTTTGCTATGGGATTAAAAATGTTAGAAAATAGCCCCAATCTGCGGCTAATTGTTTATTATGGACATACAGTACACTTTGATCACAGAATTTAACCCTGAATGCCTTTAGACCAGCAAAACAGGGACAGTCCAAATTGTGACTCCCAAATCAACACACACAGAAAGTCATACAAAGAGCACCTTAGTTTATCTGTTTAAAAAAAAACTAGAATGCATTGCCTCTCTATAGTTTACCAGTACTCTTCACCAAAATGATAATACAAAAATGACTACTATCACAATAAGAGCTATCATGTAAAAAAAAAAATGGAATGATGAAATGCTTCACGAGATTTCAAGATTTCAATAATTATTGTTTATCTATTTTGGTTGGAGAAAAGCATTCCTTTCAAACAGTCTCTTTCTCCTATCACTTCCCAACAGCAAAGCTAAAACTTAGTGTGGAAAACTCAGGTAATAACATTGCTTTCCACTCCCTTCCGAGTCGTATCGGCGGTATCACACCCCTTTTGTACTCCATCGCTCCATCTCTCTCCCACTCCACAAATAGATATTCCTTAATCAAATTAGGTCTAGTCAGTATTAATAATCTCCTCCGTAAACCTCTAACGTCTCTCCTCCATCTCAAGTCCTCTCATCATTTCAATTATCTCCATTCTTCTCCTCACCCTTCCTTCTCCTCTCCCTCCCTTGTCTTTCTCTCCATCTCCTGATCCCTCCCTGTATCTACTTCTTGTAGTTGCCAAATTGGATGGCCAGCCGGTTGCTCACGCAGCGGAAGGCAGCGGGCTGCACCTCCCAGTACTGGACAGGATTAGAAAACAGGCTGATGCCGTTATAGAACGTCCTCTTCATCCCAAAGCCCCGGGGGCAAAAGTCATCCACTCCCACCTGACTGATGGAGTTGGAATGGAGGTACACCACCTAGGGGATTGGAGGGGCAAAGCAGAAGATGGGCCGGAGCCTCTAAGTACAGTTTGCGATTCGAACACTCGGACTTGCATCTTGTAAAAAGACAGAACGCATTTCAGACGGAACATATATTCAGATTAGACGACTGATTTGGCGCACACATGCATATTATGCCTATTGCAATCTCACCTGTAGGTATTTCATATCTGGCAGTCCTTTAGGGATACGGGTGAGGCGATTGTTCTCCAGATGCAGCTCTCTCAGTCTGGGGAGGTAGCCCAGACTGCCATTCTCTATGTTGCGGATGTGGTTAAAGCCCAGACCCAACCTGGCAACCAAGGAGAAAACCAAAGAGAAAAAACGTAAATGAGAAACAGGAGAGAAGAAAGAGCGACTGTTTCTACTATCTTTAGTGACATCTACTTGTAGTTCTTAGCATTACCTCCAAGTGGCACTGCTGACCGGGAATGTGCTTTTTTCAACAACCACGGGATAATTCTTTCCAGTAATGCAAGCAAGCCCTCAGAGCAGATTAAGTCAGTTGTACATGGGGTTGAGGCGTGTTAAGTACCTGTACAGGTGTTTGTAGCGACTCAGGTCCTCCAGTTCAATGGCCTGGATCTGGTTGTGGTCCAGGTGGAGCTCATGGAGACTGTCTGGGAGGTCTGGAAGAGAGACACCAAAACTTCCTGTAGGCAAGTTCTTCCACTAAGGGTGAGGTTCAAATCTCATTGCCTCTGACCTGCTTATTACGACTACAGGTTTTCCTGTTTAATCAACATATGGTATAAATATGTAATAATATGCTAACCTTTTTTTTTCTTTTTACAAAACTCTTCAAACTTCTCCAACTAAAACTGCCTGAAGATGATTATGTGATGTCTCCAGTGTGTGTGGGTTTGTACGTTAGCCAGACATATTGATACCTTTGGGCACGCCAGTAAGTTTGGCCTCCGATATGCGTAGATAGTTGAGTTTCAGTCCCTTGAAGGCTCCAGGCTCAAAACCGCTGTTCTGGATGGGGTTCCCTCCCATCTCTAGGAAACAGAGGGAGCATTTAGGGTTTGACAAAAACACTTGAACCTACTGAATTCCATGGAAACACAACACGGTGACAAAGGCAGTGGTGAGCGCTAGTGAATATAGTCTAGAGTTGTCAGAATCTTCTCCATTTCTGACCTATGCAGTTCATGTTGCCCAGTCCAGAGAAAGCTCCCTCTGACACCTTCTTAATGCGGTTCTCGTGGATCCTCAGCTCAACCAGAGAGGAAGGCAGATTCTTGGGGACGGCGGTCAGGAGGTTCCTGGAGAAGTAAAGCTTCTGCATGTGCTTTAGAGGGGAGAAGGCTCTAGGGTGGACTTTGGAGATCTTGTTGTTGACCAGAGATAGGGCCTGAGAAAAACAGTGAGTAGAGAGGGATAGAGACATGGAGGAAGAGAGAATTCAACTACTTTGTTTGATTAGCATAAAAACCAACATCAGCATTACCCGGAGAACCTGAAAGAAGGAGTGGAAAAAAGAACGCTGAGAGACTAGACTAACCATACAAACACAGCCAACAAGAGCTCTTTGTGTATGTGTGTGTGTGTGTCTTGTCTCTCTCTCTCCTGAATGTGTCTAACTGAATTAAAAAGATCCAGTAACAGCTTGTCACCGAGCAGACTGACCCTCCACCTGTCTTGGCTGACGGATAGACGCAGAGCTAAACAGGCCTTAATAGTGATGTTATTGTATAATGTCATGTCGGGAGTCATCCACCCCTGCCAGCCTCAATGTTGATCTTGGTCAGCGCTCTTGAATGCGGGTCAGGAATTAGCAAAGCCTTTCCGGTAAGAGAGGAGAGGATATGAGCTAGAATATTCCCATTTGGCTTTGGACACAGAATTTTATAAAATTAAAGCTCTTGGATAGGAGGGCGGTAGAAACAGGAAAAGAACATAAAAACATGCAAAGAAAGAAGACTTCTCAAGCCCTCAGGAAATGGGAGAGGCTTAACGATGTTTCACACTACTTAGCTCAATATAATCTGTGCTGAGCAGAGCTGAGTTGGTAACACATCAAGCAGAGTTGCTGAGCTTGTGCTGAGAAGGGCATTGTGAATGTTACCAGAGCTGCGCTTGTCTCTTACATATAGGTTAGACAGGCCTTTGAAGTCATTCTCTTTGAGCTCAGTGATGCGGTTGTTCTGCAGGTCCAGGAACTTGGTATCCTGAGGGATGTTCTTTGGAACCTCAGTCAGACCTGGAGACCAATCAAAACACAGAAAGGTCTAGTTAATGCTTTCATAGTGCATCATGAACAGACATGCTAAACACCAGTTTGTTGTCAGTGGTAATGTTCCTAGGACATCTTAGTCAGACTTAAAATAAATAGTTGCTGGTATTCCTAAACCTCCATTAGACCTTGAAATTAAACCAATCACACAGTCCCACACGTAATGTCAAATGAGCACCCTCTGTTATTGTACAACCACGTAGGTCAAATACAGAAGTTAAAGCAGGCCTGTATACAGTACATTAATGGTGACACACACACACACACACTCACAAACAGAAAGAGAGAGAAAGAGATACACACACACATTCCCTTGCACCAGATGGGGACACCAGATGTTTTCCAGCTGGTTTCAATTTGAACGAAGTCCCAAAGGATGTGACTTAAATACATCAGCAAAATCACACATCAAATGAAAATGAGTCAGTCAACCCTGACACTCTGAGACACACACACACACACACACACACACACACACACAAACAGAGGGATAAGTGCTTTGTGTGTTAATACGTGAGTTAATACGAAGCTGCTGTTCCCATGGGAATATGAGTGTTTAAATTTTGGCATTTATGTGACAGAAACACCTGCTAACAAGTTGTGAACATTTGGAGTTAACAATACAATGACGTAAACGCCACAGTCTGTGCAGGTCTTGAGAAATGTGCCACGTACAGGGCAAATGGACTTTGATGTTATTGACTTTTACCATTGGTACCCAAGCAACATCTTTATAACTAAATGTTGAAAAGGGGTTAAGAGCAGTGATGTATTACTAAAATGGTGAGTAAACTACAATCCCAAGTTGGTTATCATCATTATACGTCAAACAAACATATAATATATATATGTATATATATATATATATGCATATATATACTGTAT
>OMKK01026366.1:2320-14562 GCA_900302305.1 Polymixia japonica
GAGAGAGAGAGAGAAGGGGGACAAAAACACAGAGGACAAAAGTATCGCAATATATTTCAACGATGATATGAAAATGCGAATATCGAATAATTTAACCTACATGTTTTTAATATAATTTTACAACACTGCTGCTCTTAAAAATCCACACTGAAAATCCTCTCCCTTTCCTTTCTTTGCTCCAGTTCCCTGCATGTCACGACTCCACCCACTTGTAGCTCAATGGACGCAAGACATTATGTGGATATCCAGTACAGAAAAAATAGAAAAGTATCATCTTGTATCGAATATCGCCATTGGCTGCAAAAATATTGTGAAATCACTTCTCAACCATATCGCCCAGCCCTAGACAAAAACAAAAGAAGGAAGACAGAAAATGTAGAGGACAGTGTTGTTTGGGGTGGAGAGGTCAGGACAAGTAATGAGAAAAGGGTTGGCAGAGAGGAAGGCCCACATGATGTTGATAACAGATGTGCCATCTTCTTGTTTCACTGCAGCTGATTCTAGCTCATAATGAAGGACACTGAGCTGAGGCTTGATTAGTCTGTGTGTGTGTGTGTAGAGAGAGAAAGAAAGAGAGAGAGAGAGAGAGAGAGAGAGAGAGAGAGAGAGAGAGAGAGAGAGTCACTAGGTATGTGTGTCCGTTCGAGCCTGCATGCTCAGTAAATGGGTAATAAGTATATCTATGGAGGGAGGGTTAAAGTTTGGCAGGCAGGATGCTTTCAAAGTCTGTAAATGAATACAGTGGGTTATCCACCACAAGTCCACACACCAGATCTGACCACTGGTCAACTTTGACCTGTGACCCCCAAGATTAATGTCACTCGGGACAATCAACTTTCCCATATTTATCTCAGGGATTTACTGGAATAAATTAGTTCTTGTTATTCAAACTAGATTAACAGGTGAATAGGTTGAAACTAAACCTCTCCTAAATACCTCTGCCAAGTTTAGGTGCACTAATGTAAAGAAATGATCCTGATGTGACTTTAAACCCCAAGACATCATCTACCATGAAGGTTGTCTTTACCTATATCAGATGTACAGGGTACAGATGTACAGATTTTAATAGAACAACATCACTACTTAGATAGACTAACACTATTGTTTACAAGCAACAACAGTGTTACTTCCCATTCCACATCAGCAAAAAGGAACACCATTACCTAGTCCCAGTGTGGCTATTAATTGTAGTCTGGCAGCTCTGCTTTGTATTGATTAATCAATGAGCACGTGCCCTGCTCTGGTCCAGCCTCTTTGTGTGTGTGTGTGTGTGTGTGTGTGTGTGTGTGCGTGTGTCTGTGTGTGTGTGTGTGTGTGTGTGTGAATGCAGGCATGCAAAGGATTTATTGATTTACCTCTCTCACTCTCGCTGGCCATCAGAACACAGTGAATGGTTTGTCCAAGTTCCATTGCTCCGGTTTGTCATATTTTTCCATGTCGTCAAGCTGACAAGATTCTACACTTGGGTCAAATTTTATTTGGAATACTGCTGTGGATGGGCCAATTCAATCATAGAAAAAGAATGCAATGGAATGTCAGACAGCACTTGCATCCAGATGGTCTGCATAATACATTACAACTAGCGGGGTGAGGGGGATCAGCAAGGAGAGGTGACTCTGCACTGCAAATATGAAGACAGGCAGAATGGGGGATCTCTGAAGATAGCAAACATGAGCTACCGTGTACGACTGAGTACAAATCCCCCCGTGTGTACTTCACGGAGCCAAAGGAAAGAAATCTCTGCTTGTTCCGCAAACGTGCCAAAACATGAACTTCTGTCACAACTTCTTCTTCACAGCTATCTGTAACAACAGGTGGAAAACTAGGCTCGTAGTTTCAACTAAAAGGGTCTTGTGTTGCTTGGCCGAGTCTCACGGCCAGAAGAGCAAGAGGAGAGTTAGTGATATTGAGATGGAAACTGGAGACACGTGACTGTGCTCCGGACCGCGAGCGGTCAGTTACAGATGACGACGACAAAAACAGCGGCGACGGCAGAAACCACAACACAGCAACTGTAAACCACAAATGTCAACCGATACTGATACAGATACCTGTACAGCTTTTTAAGTCACGCTTAATCAGGTCAACTGATTATGATGATTATATTAGTCGACCACATTAACAAGCACTGCAGCGATGATGAACTGATGTTCAGTTTTGTGTCTGTAATAAGGTCAGAACATAATTATTTTACCTTTAACACACCCTACCCAGAGTCCTTGTCCATCTGCCGGGTTGAAAAGGGGCAGGAGGCATTAAAACAACCTTGTCACACTAGTGTTGACTGTAATGATCGATTCTGATACAGGAACATGTAATAGGTTTTATCATGTTAAATCTTAACAGCTGGAGAGGAAGCAAACCAGCCACTCAGTCCAAGCAGGCATGAGAATCTATCAATGCTTTGGTAATGACTGGGTTAGATGGGTAATGTGTCAGCTGGGTAATGACATGTGGTAGTTACTGCGATGTGTGTGTGTGTCTTAATGTGTGTCCGTGTTTGTCCTTGTCTGTGTGTGTGTGTGTGTGTGTGTGTGTGTGTGTGTGCGTTTAGGTTATTGTTCCTGGCTGAGAGGCTGGAACGCCCAAGGCCCAAAAATATTATATCTGTGTGGAACTAAGTGTCAACGCTCAATTGCTCTCTCTGGCATTTGCTATTTCTGGGCTGGGCTGTTTTTTTAATGTGCATTTTTTATTTACACCACTGAAATGGACTGGAAAACTGCCCGCTTTTTTTTTTTTTACATCTTCTTTATCTCTCCTTTCATTTTTATTTTTTTCACGCAGGTTCTTTTCTCTCTCTTGCATACAATCTCAGTTTCTCACTCCTTCCAGTATTCATCTCTCTAGCTCTCTCGCCCTGTCTCACTCATACGCACACTGCACAAACTCTCCATACGACGCCTACACATCGATCCATTAGGCTGCCGTTCTTCCTGAGGTTTCCTCATTTCCTGTGTAAATGACCTTCGTCCTGACAAAGACTCTCCCTGCTTTTCTTCTACACTTCCCAGCTCCATTTAAAAACACTCAACTGGGCAATGCTACTTGGTTTAGTTGCTAGCTTAAATTTGTTTACCTCATAGGTCTTTTATTTTCACTTCTTAAGAAAAAAAACCAATTTGATGGCTCTATGATGGCGCTATACTGTAGAAGATATTGTGTCTAATGATAAATTACATTAAAAGCTAAATTATAGCTAGCTGGATATGGCTAGCAAGCTAGACAGACAGTCAAGACAGATAGATAGATAGATAGATAGATAGATAGATAGATAGATAGATAGATAGATAGATAGATAGATAGATAGATAGATAGATAGATAGATAGCCCTCTTGATGCAACAGGTGGATATAAAGGCAATGATAATGGCACAGATTACAGATGAAGACTAATTTAGCTCAACATTTTCTTCATCTGTCCATCTGCAGAGGGGTGTTCCCGTAGATAAATTGTAGTGGGCACAGATGCCACATTAAATATACTGCATCTGGTAGCAAAAATAGCCCCACATGGATTCATCATCCCGCTCATAAACTTTCAACCCATTTGGAACACGAGGGCCTGATACCATCATGAGAAGTGGGGCTATGGAGATGGGTTCACTTCACACCTGTACCTCATCATCCCTGCCCAAGTTTGAGAAGTTAGAAAACCAATTACATTAGTAAGTGATCTACTAATACATGTCTATGTGTTTATTTCTGATAAATCGCAGGATGTATCTGAAAAATAGCTGTGATAGTTTAGGTCAGGAGTAAAGGCTTTAACTAATACGGCTTACCCTGAGCAGATGTAAAAGCAATGTCATGTCTAATATGGTCAAATGGTATGTCCCAAAGTGCCCTACAAATAAACATCTCCAAAACTTTACTTTTCTGGGAATGTGAAAAACTGACGGATCTATTTTAATTAAAACAGCTGTAGTTTGATATTTTAAAATTAATTTTCAATTGTTCGTATCGCTCTCAGGGTGATGAAACACTTCCAACACATGGCGGGCAGTATCAATTGTCAATTACAAAATAGAAAGCTGCAGTATATTAGAATTTAAAAAATGCTTTTTTACAGGATGCCAAAATATCAACAATATCCGATGTGTGTGTGTGTGCATGTGATTGTGTGTGTGTGTTTATTTATGGCAATAAATCTTAGGTTAGCAGCAGCCCGTTTTAAAAAAGTGTGTTTCCACCACTAATCTGCCATAGTGCATGCTATTTAAACTAGATTAACACTTTCATCCAGGTTGAATATCAGACTCTCTTGATAATCCCATAACTTTGTCTGCCTTAATTCATTTTGAGAGAATGTTAGTTTTTCACCCCCAAAGGTTTGCAGGGATTGTTGCTGGTGTCAGTGAATTGTTATCCTGTAGTAGCATTGATCATATTGCTGCATAATTCATCTGTGCTTTGTGAGAAAAATAAAGGCAGTCTTTATGAGGCAGATCAAAATTCTTTGTATGGTGTTTAATGCATTATAGCAAGATAAAAGCTGCTGATGATAATTAGCTCCTTCAACTCTGTACTGTAAATTATATTTCACCCTCTATTACCCAAAGATAACTGTTCCATTCATAAAGTTTATGACATTTATTTAGTAAGTCGTTTGCAGCAAAGGCCTGCAATCAATAACTCTGTATCACCCAGTACTCTGGCAGACCATTTTAATGTACTAGTGAGACAAACCTGCGTCTCCCACGTTTTGAATAAGGACGCTTGCTTTTTACAACCAAGACTGCATACTGCAAACAGAAGTCATGGAGTGAATTAAAAATGGGGTTGATATTTAAAAACGGCAACTGTAATGCATGTACCCTGGAAATTCAAAACATATGCCCAGACCCTGAAAAACACGGATTGCCAGACTGGTACCACTATGTCAGTTGCCACCACCTCTCAGCCAATAGCATATTGCAATTGCAATAGCATAATTTAAATTGTTAGAGGGCAGTCAAAATCTTTAGTTTTATTTTGGCAAATTTTAATTATTCTCATGTGTGATGATGTAGTCTCAGAAATGAATGCATCATCAGCAAAAACCTCGTAGGACAACATGCTGCTTCATTAGATTTTGTCTATTTAGAGAATCTTTATGCTCAGACAGCAGGAGCAGGGGAGCAATCTTATCAATTTGCAAAGCCATTAGAGGCTGAACACAACATTTTTCCCATTAAACATAAATTAATCAAAACATTAAGTTAGCAACATGATACTAATTACACAACTCAACTTGTGCTTACATATATAAGTAAATACTGAGCGGATTGTATTTCTGTGTGGGCTAAGCAGATAACTATATTGAAAAGGTGATCCCAAGGTCCTACATTAAAATACAGCACCTACAAAGGTGAACTCTAACTGTCAAAATGACTGACAGATAGAATCTGAATTATAGAGTTAGCATGCACCTACAACTTAGATTACTATACTTTTTTATTTCTATTTTACAATACTGTGGGTAAAAGGTTCTACGTAGGCCCATGAACATAAATGACTCAATAAAAAGGGATCTACTATATATTGCTCCTTTAAGGTCCTCCACCCATGGGGAAGGGCTGCAACCCCTAGAGGGCCCACAGAAGTTATATTTATTTAGAGTGTATGGAGAATGCATAGATTTATCAGCACTTAGATAGGTAACTAAATCAAATTACAGTACTGCCTAACTCAAAAGGCCAAAAGATATATTGGGATTTACTAAAACTATTGTTGGCATTTCAAAAGCCTCTGATAGTGTCATGTTAGATTACAACAGCAAGTAAAACCTTTAACAATGCTTCCATTAACCCATTTCTGACTTTGTTGATTCCTTTTTGGAAACGACAAAAATTTGGAATTTGTCAAATAAATTAAATACAACAATAAATTAAATACTACAATTTATCTTATATATCTAGGGACTCAATTACATATTGTAAAAAAAAAAGAATACTTAAAGGTAAATAGTAATAAGTTCAGTGTTTTGTTGATTTTTTTTGTTGATTAAGTTAGCTCAGCCTTCACCTCTAGTAAATCTAATGAATGAGTCAGAAAGGACTGTAATCCAATTCAGCTCTTTCATTATGGATAACACATTAATTTCATGCTGACTTTTATGTAATAAAACATCCCACAGGTGCAAGGTATCTAATATTTATTTTCTATATTATTGGTTGGCTGTGCCTCTGTATAAAATGGATTATACATACTTTTTAACGGTCCTCATAACACCTTTTAAATGACCTTAAACAATGACCTTAAAAAAGGTTTAATTTTTTTAAGTGAAATTGGTGCATTGTATTTAATTTCACTTGTCCACTGCATTTTTGCTAATATACTATATTGGGTAACTCAGTCTTTGCCATGAACAGGTTCAGGTGTACAATACTGCAGTTGAAAATTAGCCAGCTGGCTAACACTGGCACATTTACAGAAATGTTGATTAATGTGTGTTGTCCTTATAAATAAATAAATGAATGAAACGGTATGTGGTTTTTTTTTTATGGATACTAAGGCTGGGACTGGCAGAACTAGTTACCCCGAAAAACACACCACCCCCACCTTGCTCCCCCCTGCCGTCTGACTCTGTGACACTGACACTGTCAGACTTTGACAACACCACAGCCATCTACTCCTCTGCTCATTACTGACGCTCGCGCGTCCAGGTCATGATCCAGCCCTACACCCCGGCCCGAGCCTGGCACTCTGGGTCCTCTGGCCACCTGGTGGTTCCCTCCCTGCGGAAACCTGCCCACCGCTCCAACCTGCCCACCGCTCCAACCTGCCCATGGCTCTTCTCCCTCCCGGCTCTCCAATAGTAGAACGGCATTCTCACCACAGACAGAATCACTCCTTATCTTCCACCCCAGACTAAAAACCCACCTCTTCAGGCTACACCTCAGCCCCACCTCTCCCCAACCTCCTTCCCCAACTATCTAAAAGAAACAACCAAAAAACAAGCCCCTTATGTCTCTAGCATGCGTTAGTAGCACTCTTTGAATGTTTTAGCATTAGCACTTCTCCACTAGTAGGCTACTTGTTCTTAGCACTGCTTGATGTTCATGGTGCTTCTCTATTGTTAGACTACTTGTGATGAAATACATACAGTACGTCTGCCTACTCTACTGTTTGCATTTATTGTAAATAGCTCTGGATAAGAGAGCCAGCTAAATGCCAAAATGTAAATGTAAAATGTAATGTACACACACACATACACACACACATATATACACACACACAAACAAACTACAAAACTACCTATTGTCTGTCTCTCTCTCTATCTGTCTGTCTTACGAGGGGTCAGAGCTGACAACTATTTGTACTCATTAAAGTTGAATAAATGAGGAGCACAACAACATTTTTCTTACGAGAGGCTAGAGGGCACAGCACTACTCACAGACCAGGCACATTACACTGCAATTAAAACAAACGAGAGCATCAGCCATTCACAACTTGTGAATTCACACAAATTCACAACAAATATATTTTTGAGGTAGAGAAAACTATTACTATAAACTATGAACTGTTGTACTCAAGTAGCTTACTTTGTCATCAAAAGTGTGTCAATATCAGCCTCACAGAAATGCTACTGACTACCTACCATATAACTAATACTTGATAAATAATGTGTGTGTGTGTACGTTTGCCTGAGCATTTTTGTACGAGCACGCACGGCTACAGTTATATGCATTGCCGACCTTTGTTCCAAGCTATACTTCCCTAATTCTTCCTGTCTGATCTCTTTTAGCTGGTACCAGACGAGATGTCAGGGGCTTGCCGGGCAGATGGATGGTGACTGCCGTGCAGAACAGGCCCTGTTACATAAGGTCTCCGTGGTCCTTCTGTGCCGACGGCTAACAAGGAGGGGTGCAGCCAGGGAAACTGGAGCATCTGGTCGGGGGGGTTGAGGTAGACAGGAAGTGGAACTGGCACTGACTTTTGTACCTCTCAAACTACCTGTTTTTTGTGTCCGTCTCTGTCTGTCTGACCCTTTCCTACGTGACAAAAGCCATCCTGAGTTTGACTCTTGTGACATCGCGCCTTGCTCCCTGTGAACAGGCGAGCGGTCATCACCGTACCTACGATCATGTGGTTGCAGACGTCGCAGAAGGTGGGTTTCTTGAAGATGTGCTCCATGAAGCAGTGTCCCGCCGAGTCGACCTGGAACGGGTTCCGGGACGGGGAGCGCGACGACGGAGGGGGCGCACAGGGGATGGCCGGGGGCACCGGAGGGATGTGGAGGTTGCCGGAGTGGGGGGGGGCCATCCCGATACTGCTGAGATGGCCCGTGCTGTTGCTCACATCAGAGAGCAGCTCCGTCTTGGTGTCGTTGTTGGTTCGGAAGAAGTTGTCGGCACTCTTGCTGCGGACGCTCTTCGTCTTGAAGGACAAGGAACGCTTCAGTTTCTGCAGCTGAGAGAGAAAGGGAGGAGAGAAGAGAGAGAGAAAACAAGAGAAAAAGACAGATAATAGGGAGATATAGAAAGGATGAGAGAGAGAAAATCACACAGACAGAAAGGAGTGAGATGTGAAGCGCACTAGTGAATCAATTCCTGTAATAACCTACTTCAATTACTAGCTTTCAGAGCCTGTGGTCAAAATCATTAGCCAGATATTTGTAGGCCGGAACATTTTCCTTTGATTCCAACAAACTCTATTCCTTCCGCACAGCGGAGGCCAGTAAAAACCTTGTTGCTAGTGGCAACTTATCAATGTTCACTGGAAAACCTTAGAGGTCCCCCACCTGGAAAGGTAATGTAATTTCCTAAGTTAGGGTGATATATCATGTCAACACTATTTCCAACACACTGGGTTGCCATTTCTGGCCGCAGCCTCTATCAATCACATTAAGGTCCTCTTTTACAAAATTGCTATTAATATAGCTGACAACTCCTCATTTAACTTCACAGTGTGTACTTCCTCTTCTGCAATGAAACCCAGTTAATTCTCCATCATGCTATAACTTTAATTTTATGGTGCTGATTTCTGTCCGGTCTGGTGCCTAGAGATATCAAATGAAATATAAAAACAGATTTTATATGAGTTAAAATGATTGATGGCCAGAGAACGGGCTGCTAATAATCCATTATGTCCTATTACACAGGAGGAGACTGCCTGCATAATCGGAAATGAACATTGGGTGGATAAACTGTAGCTCTGCTGGTTACAATCAACAATGGATTCTAAGTGTGTTATGTAGACAGCATGCACTATGCATATATACAGACAAACACACACACACACACACACACACACGCGCTTGTTGACATACATACAAGGCATACAAGTGCTTGTTGACATACATACAAGGCATACAAACACTTGTTGACATAGAAACACGTGCATATGATCAGATATACAACAGTTTAGATCAAGTGTTTGATTCATTATAAGTTCAGTTGTGGTATCAAAACAGTTGATTAAACTAAGACACGAAACCCATCCGGAAGGTGAGCAAACCTACTTTATCTGCTATTGATATTGTGGATGACAGAGCACTTAATACATAGTGGGAGTTATGGCTGCACCATTGCATGCATGTGTTTGTTATGAACCTATCGATTCTGCTGGTCAATCTGGAATGATCAATTTGGACCCCTTCTCTACCACAACCACCCACACACAGAACTGTGCACACACACACAGATACACATGTGCCCCAAAACATACGTATATACAATACATTCTCCCTGCAACTCACTGTAGTTTTCATTTCATTCAAGTCTTTTACGCAGCGTAAACAGCAAAGGGACAGGGAGGTGAAAACAGGACAGTTGGCTTTTATTCACTCACCTACAGCTAATGTGCCAGATATTGTATAGTTGTGCGTGTCGACCTTGTAGGCAAGAGCTAAGTGACAAAGTATACAATGTTCCTCTCCTCAAGGTTGAAACTGAATATTTGAGTTCTATATGCTGTAAAGAAAATATAATAGAATGTTTGTAATGTCTGAAATGAATGCCTGGAGAGAAATTAGACAGCAGTGTGAGTGAATGAGTGCATGCTGCGCTGATGTCACTATATCTATTATGTATGCAAGTATCTATATTCTATCATAAAGCAGGGGGGTTAATGGGGATCAGATGCGATAAACTAATTTACCCACAACACCTAAGGAAATAACGTGAACATGACGTGTATACATTTCTTAACATTTCATAACAAATTGTTTTCTTTAGAAATTAGGATGACAATGGATTTCACCTTTAATGTGTGATTTCAGTGGGTGACTTATTTTAAACAGCAATAAAAGTTGTGACGTGAAACAACTTTTAGCTTCATCATAGCTTACTGCTATGATGAGCTGCAGGAGTGGAGCTGTTCCTCACCTTGCGCTTGTGATGCTCGGGCCTCACAGTACTCTTAAAGGAAGAATAAAAACACAAACAGCGTAATGGCAGAGAGCCTTAATCTTTGGCTTTACTTACTGTATGCTGGTTACTACTCATTCAGTCTCACAGCTAAAGGCAAAATCAAACAGTTTTATTTATTTGTTTGTTTATTCATTTATTTATGGTTTCTACGGATATTGTCAGTGGCTGAGGGCGTCAGAGGCTAGAGGCTTTGCAATTCTGTGAAATGTCACCTAGGAGTCTCTTGAAATAGCAGCTAATAACCCAGTGACCGCATCTCCCAAGGTAGGAGACCGGGAGCGTTCAAAGAAATAATAAAGGAAAGAGATGACTCTAATGTGTCCCACTGTTATACGGGAGCTTTGGGGAGAGGATAGGAGAGTGGACATCTAACCACCTGCAGCGTCCATGTAGGCTAATCATCTACTACAATGATGACTAGTCCAATATTTCACTCCTAATAGTAGTACTCTGGGCAGCGAGTGACCCACATAAATGACTACAAAACGCCTTTGGCAGGCCTGGAACTGTACCATGCACCCTAGTTTTTCGTGCCAGGCACCAGAAAAATGTACATCCCATATGCCTCTTGCTCATTAATATTGTCATTATAATAATACAGGCTACACAATAAATATAGCAGCCACAACGACTTAATACCCATCAGGCTATTGGGTGAACTGCTAATGAAGACTACTAATTGTAGGCTTTGTAAACATTAATTGCAGGCTTAATTGCTTTGCTATAGATATACAAAAAAAGCTTGGCCAAGATTCAGCCTACATTTCGTAATATGCTCAGTAGAAATACCACAAATACTGACTTAAGGCCAAAATAACTGTTATTCTAGAGATAAATATCAATTAATAAACCCTGACCACTGAACGAGTCAGATTTAAAGACAGTGTGAAATGTGGAATGTTGCACGTTTGGCAGAACTAAGAAAACAAAATTGACCACCGATTTTGAATTTCGCGTTTACGTGACCGTGGAAACCAGAAATCCGCTCATTCACTCTAATTAATTGGGAGTTGGACTCGGGAAGAAACTCCGCGGTTATGATAAATAACACGACCGTACAGTTACAAGTTACCTTGGTTTCCTGCTGACTGACGCTCATCGCCGGAGACTGGGGAGTATCTCCCTGGTCCCGTTCGCTCTCCTTGCCCCCACTTTCGTCCTGAATCATGTTCGCGGGTGGAATCATCCTCTTCCTTATCTGAAGAACTGCTACTCTGAAAGACTTTATGTTCTCCCGTTCAGTTTCACACTTCACAACGTGCCCGCATACTGCTTATTGCTCTACGGTCACCGTGACCTAGGAGAGGAAAGTCATGCGGACGCCAGAAGTTCCGTTCAACGCCAGAAACCAAAACACGGGTTTACGCGTCGAGAAGAAGCGTCGATCTCATCCGTCGACACCAAAAAAAAAAGAAAAAAAAACAAAAAACAAAAAACGACGCAAGACAAACTCTAAAAGCTAGAAAAGTGCCACTCGGGCTTTGTCAAATCACAAGTTGAAAAGTCGGTCGGGTTTCACTTAGAACTGCGGTGGGTTCTCGGGGAAACTTTGACGTGTATCACGTCCTGCGTAGTGTTCCGCGGACCTCCGTGTCCGTGCGTACGAACAGCTCTCAGGAGCGCGCTGCCCGCTGTAGATAATAGATTTGCGTAGGGAGGGCGGGGAGATGCTGGGTAGACTGCCTTCCTCAAGACCTGGGAGGGAAGAAGAGGATGGGGAAGGAGGAGGAATCTTCACACACACACACACAGAGAGAACACACACTCACACACACACAGACATACACACACAGTTACAGATACACACACACACACACACGTCTGGAGAACATTATCTTTCCCATGAGCCATCTGCATGTCAGAAACACATGAGTTTTAAATCATTGAC
>OMKK01026425.1:2889-23495 GCA_900302305.1 Polymixia japonica
TGATACATAGATACATTGGTTATTATTAAATGTATCTATCCGTGGCGCAGCAGTGAAACCGTTATGAGGGAATATAAATGACGCTGTAACTCAAGACTCAACGCCAAAGTAACCTAAAACACTAACATCGGAATCGCTGAATTATTTGTTCGTGGCTAAACAAAAAAAAAACCTAGCATCGCCATGCCCCCTACTGTCATAGTCTTATCCATTATAAACCAGGCTCTAGTACCAGCCTTCCTTGTCCAAGAATCATCCCTGGACTTCATCGTAAAAACAAGGCAGCCCCCAGGTATTGGTTCTTCGAAAGGAACTTGTGATTAAATGTGCATTTCCTGTGTTTTCCAGGTGGTCCTCTGTGTGATGGAGACATCGAGGACGCCGACGACGTCCTGCAGGTTTTCTGTCCCTGGCACGACTACGACTTTAATCTCCGAACCGGGAAGTCAGGAACTGGTTTACAGGTCAGTCCAGCTACCCTATTAGTATGGCTTCTGGCCCTGAGGGAAAATATGGCCATCTTCTGTATACTAGCTACATGTTTCTGTGCCAGTTTTGCTGGGAATTTGTGTGCTCAAGGAAAAAGAAACAAAAAAGGAATAATAAATGTAGGTAGACTACACATACAACGGCCGGCCATGTTCTCTTATGACTCCTCAATAGCGGAACTTCTTTTAAGCTTCTTTTAAATAGTTTGGATTACCATAATGAAGATGCTTGTCTTTATCTTAAATCTAGTTTATTATTTGTATTATATTTGATATTGTTTACTATTTCATTTTTATTTTTATCCTTATATTATTTGCTGTCATAATGACCTAATCTTATTTTATCATTGAAATAATCAGTATTGAAATACACAGATCAGTCTGACAAAGCATAAACTAAAATGCCTGATGTAAAATAGGCAAAGTATGAACATTTTTGAGCTGCTCTAGGTGCCTCCTTGAAGTTTTACTTATCATCCCATTTGGTGGTTCACCTGCATATTCTTCATTGTGTATCATCTCTAATTTAATTTAGGCCTAGTTAAATTAATTGAGGTTACATGGCAAATCAGATTTCATTTGTCAATATATGAATGTCTTCATTCTGTTCTACAAAGAATAGAGACAGACAGACCATTTTAGATTGTTTGAATGGATTATTTCAATTATCAAGACAATCAAAATGAGAGTTTAGCCGTGACCTTATTTTCCCATAAACACCTCAGTCTCCTTTCAGTTAATCAGGGTTTTTTGATAAACAATTTAAGTATTTGCTGCATACATCAAACATGTGCAACTAAAATGAGAATTATAAAAATGTTTCAGTACACGACCTCATCATAGTCCCAGACAGAGAATATCTCACAGGAATATAATCGAGTGTTCAATGCTTTCCTGTCAAATGAGGTATTTTGAGGTTTGGAACTGCATACAGTGGTTGAAGTGAATACAAACCCCAGGGAACCCCGGTTGAAATGTTTTTGATTTTTTGATTTTCTCAATCAAAGAAACTTTAATTGGTGAAAAATTATATTATACTGTAAGTCTGCCCTGAGGGTAAACAACTATGGCAGTTGAAGTGAGCTCTTTGACACCTTAATGTGCTGTGTGTATGCTTAGCTCTCACTGCTTATATTGAAACAAGGTATTGTGTTTCTTGTCTATTTTTCCAACTGTCACATTTCATTTGTTTTATGTGTTTGTCTGGTTTAGCAACAAGTCTACGAAGTCAAGATAGAGGACGGCAGTGTGTATGTGAAGCACGCAAGCCCTCTCTCCTTACAGCCTTTCCCTGCAGACCAGAAGAGATGAACAGTCTGGCCGGCTGTTTCATCCGCACCAATTCCTGTAGCTTTTAGATTTTTTTTTTAGCTTAATCTTTTTTAAATTTAAGATTTATTCCACAAACCCTGAGCTATTCCTAAGCCTTATCTATCATTTTCACAGACCTTTTCCACTTTAATCATCTGGGAATGCTGTACACTCAAGTCACTCTCATCGTCTGAAGAAGACATGATGTCATTGAATTGTTTTGAGTTATTTTGGCACTAAAAACCTGCACTAAAAAAGAGAGCTGCAAGCTTACTGCTCATCTTGACAACACATCAGAGAGTAGCAATGTGTTTGCGTCTTGTCCAACGTAAAGTGTATTATTTTAATTTCCACACACCATGTTGTAGAACCAACCAACATAACTGCAAAAATTAAATTACGAATTTACTGTTTACTAGGCCAGAATTAGGCCTAGAAAACATGGATCAGTTTTACTGGAGCCATGCTGACATGTACGTATCATACCACCAATTTTCTTTTTCAAGGTTCTTGTTGTTCCTCATCTCATTCATTCGCAATCAATTCAACCTTATCTGTCCCTGACAATTTAAGGTCTAGCCATTACCTCAATGGAATATTTGAATTTAAATCCATTTACCCCATAGCTTCCGAACATGGAATTTTCAAGTTATCTGTCATTTTAATGATGACGTTGTTGCACAGAATAGAAGCCGATTCCTAGTCAGTCGTAGCAGTTTGTTAGTTCACCCCTTCCCATGTGGGAAAGTAAACGCGACGTCTGTGACCATGCTATGAAAAATCTGCATTGACAGAATTTGCAATGACAGAATACATGCAGAAGACACAGGGTGTTTTAATAGAGTTTAGTAGAGTTTAATAGTGTTTTAAATATATGCACTTTGGAACTGTTCCTGAGGTAATGGAAGTTGTGAAAAGATCAGTACAATGCTAATATAACGAGTTATAAATGCACTCAAACGAAGAGGGGTCAGTCTAAAGTACTATTAGTACTGTGCTAAGGCTTGATAAGATTCATCAGGGTGGTTTGCCTGTAACATTGTGGTCCAAACTAAGCTCCAGTGTACTAAAATCAGCTGATTTTACATTATTTAATATTTTTTGGACATAAAATATTTTTCTCTGCTATTTTACTCCACTATATACAGCAATGAATAAGTGAAGTCCCATACAAATGGCTCGGTGTACCAGTTACTGTCCCCATCTGATTCCACTACCCCCACCAAATCCGTAGTCTGTCTAGTCTTCTCAATGTTTTACCTCAACTATTTAATACTAGAAGTATAATGACAGTATCACTTCCAGTGGCCAGTATATGACCTAACCAAAGTGTACATCACAGTTCTCCTTACTACCCTTCAAGCCCACCTCCAATATTTCTTACGTTTTTGAGTTTATTATTGTCCTATGCCAAGCCCTGCTGCTATAAATCAATTCACCACCATACATTTTTGACAAATAAGTGGATGTTTGCACCAAATGTTCAAAATGTTTCAAGCTCCTCTGAAAATGGTACTTGGCAAAAATGTATGTATCACTGTCCAAGCTGTCATCCCTAACAACAACAGTGTCGGTGAGAATCGACTTTGTTCATCACTGGATGCCGTGGTGTGCTATTATGTGATGTTCGATTGCTGAACACACCACCATTTTCCATTTGGAGAAAAATTGAGGGGGAAAACAGGATGTAAAGTTGGCTGGAGGACGGCTTTAATCTTTTCCAATGTCCTCCGCAAATATTATCTGGGACCTGTGAGATTGTTGTTGAATGAACTTGTTGAGTTCTGGCCTTGATTGAACTTTGACAGTATCTGCAGTGACATTGTGACGAACCAGAAACACCTACACAGCAGTGACCATCACCTAGACAGGTTTCAGACAATTTGTAGCACCTGAATTCCAGCTAGTAGAACACGTGAAGGGCACGGCAACTGTGATTTCTGTGAGTCCCAGTGTTTATAAGTCTCTGTCAGCATTTGTCACCACTCTTGGCCAGTGCAGGCAAGTTTGTCGCTTACTGATGCAATGGGAGGTAGAAGACTGGTCATCAAGGCGCCTGAGGAGGTTCAGGACCTGAATAAGTGTGTGTTATATGTGTGTGTGTATGTATGTTTCCTATTCCTCACAGGTTAGAACATTGACTCACTACATTTGCTGTCTGCTATGTTTTCTCAGTCAGACTGGGCCCAGCCAAGGAGGTGTCAGTGGAAGTGGCTCATCATTCTAGTTTTTCCCTCCTCTGCCTCCCCTGTTGTGCAACTATATTACAATGTTATTTCCATTGGCTCAAAATGTGTGTTGTGCTCACCAGGGGCCTTGAAGTGTGTTTTATCACCTGGAGAACAATGGACACGTACAATTGCGATGCAGCCAATATGTGTTGGTAGAACAATCTAGTTTTATGGTATCCATTATACTGTAAAGGCCAGGGAGCTAGGCACTGTCAAATATTTTGTTATTTTGTTGTTATATTATTACATTATTATATTGTATGGTGATATGTTCACAGCTTGTCTTTAGGCATAATAGAAAATCAGCATTTATGTCAGCCTTTGCTATTCCCTAAAGTTTGTTTATGTACTTGCCTTTCTCCACACTGTATGTATTTATTTTATTCTTAGCACATTTTTATTTCTACTATATACCTGTTGTGGGTTGTATGTTGTTATAAATTGTGTTAATGGTTGTAAAGTATGCAAAGTTGATTGTCCAATTTTCTATGTAAAAGTTTTATTTAATTCCCAAATTATTATATTATATATTTCTGTAACACTGGAAAATATGAATATAAAATGCCCTTTTGCTCTCGAGTCATGTGAAATCTTTACACATTTCTGTTTTTCCAAAGTCTTCTTTAATACATAAATCAAAGTATGACATAACATCACCCAAAAAGTTTACAAAAAAACTTCATTTACAATTCTTTGTTCCCACATTAATAGTAAACTTCATACAATACACAATTTACACATAACTTTAATTAAACTAAAAACAAAGAGATGGGCAACACCATACAATAGTTAATGTTATATAAGAGTTTAAAAGGTATACATTTATATAACACATTTATGGGGGCCCAGGGTGGCTTCCTGGAGCACAGTGGCAAATATACAACTCTCTTGTTACTATCCAGACAAGGGTGGAAAGGTCCGAGGATGACCTGAATAAGTTATGGTCTCCCTGAGACCAGTCAGACAGTACAGGAGAGGAGAGGACTGGTTAATATCCTGACTGTCACCATGCTGGTGGGTCCTGGTGTTTGAGAACCTTCCTTTTAGTATGTTATATAGTACCAGTTGACATTATTTGCAGCCGTTGCAGTTTTGTGAGTTATGTGTTATTTCTTGAAAAAAATAGGTGAAATTTAAGAAAGAAATAAAGGATCAACACAGATTCATTATTCTAATTTGAAACATTACAGAAATTACATTTAAACCTGAAAAGCAAATAAAACAAAGTAAATATAAGCACCTATGACAACATCATTGGCATCCAAGACTAGTAACTATTGCAACCTCCAAACAATAATTTATATTCAATTTCATATTTGATCAAAAATTATTTGTTTTAGGTAGTTAACTGATGTTCCTCACATATTACTTGAGATATACACAGCATCCAGAACATGCTATCAGATGATACAGGCAAGAAAATTCATATAAATTAACAACAAATTTGTGCCAAAAGCAGCCCAGAATCATTCCTCCTGATTCCTCCTGTGAAAGTTAAGTGAAAGGTAGCTTGTTCGACCTTCACTTGAGGGCGTAATATTTTGATTGCAATCACATTATAGGAATTTACTTTCTTTTTTTTTTTTTTCATGCACTGCTCAAACAAAGTTCCTTGAATACAACTCAGACGACTTTAGTGTAGTGTGAAATATCTCGCTGGCTCAATGATTGTCATATAACATTCACAGATAAAAGAGAAAGAAGAACATCTCAAACTGTCACCATGCCACCACTTTTCTAAATTAAAACACATTGCATATATCAGGAACTACGGTAGTTGATTTTATGCTATGAATACACATTTTTTTAATTGAGAACTCAAGCATCAAGTGTATTTTTTTGAAAATTGGCAGAAGGGTGACAGGTTTGGTGACAGGTTTGGACTAAAATTTATGTATTTTGTTTCACATCAGAATAATAATCAGTTATTTCTCACCATATTCTTTAAGAAATAGTGCATAATAACTTAACTTGTTATAAAATGATAATCACTCTGACCACAACTTGACATTTAAATGCATTAGAACCTGAAATTGTTTTGTACAAAGTAGGTGTTTGTTATGTAATGGATTCTCCACACAGACTATCTAAACTAGAATAAGGAGATATAGTTTTATCTCCACTCCCTTTGATTCTAAAGGCTTAGGAAAATCTGGAAGTATCATTCAGAATTACCATTCTCACTCATTAAACCAAACATTGACAATGGTTCTTTAATCTTCTTTGAAGTTCCTCAGAAGACAAAGGAGCTGTTTGGATAGCTTGGTTACATTCTCATGCAAGGCCTTTACGGAGCACTTAACAAAGGCGATTAGTGTTACCTTGTCCTTCAAACTTCCCCCGATAGCTTCTCCTCATGAATAAGCCAACTCTCTCTTCCTTAAAACTGCATTCTCCCATATGTAACCACTTTTGAAGCCCGGGATTCTGTAAGTGATGGACTGTGAGGCCAAAGACCACTAATATTTTCCCTTTCATTTTTTCCCCTTTTCCAAACAGCGCCCCCAAATTATCAAAATCCATCACTAGATAATGTTCTTCCTGCTTTCTCTTGATGTCTTTGGTCTAACATTTCCTCCAGTTGCTTTACAGCTGTTGGGCCTCCCAGCTGCCCTCACACACCATTGCATCTTAATAGGATTTATCTCCCCCAACACCTGGATTCAATTTCTGTCATCTTCCACACAGCTTGGATGCTACATCTGCGTCAAGAAGATTTTTTGTTTTCATCTGGATATCTGAACTCTTCACTCAAGGAGGGCCCAACAGGCCTGTGCTTTGATAGGTCAGTGATAATGGCTAGGGTAGCATGACTCATCACTCCATATCTCTTTCTTTTCAATGGTTTTACATAATGGAATTAAATGCTTATCTGAGGTGTTTCTGGGCCAAATACAAGTATAAAGTTACCGTATATGATTCCTATTTACGTAACTTTGCATAACTTTGGCCTATTTGAGCACGTGCCTAGCACAAAATCTACTGCAAATTGGATATAAATGTAACTTGAAAACACTTTGATTACTGAATTAACATGAGAGTAGGCTGAGGCTGTCTCCTTATTTATACTTATATATAGTATAGTCAACTTCATCCACGGTATCCTGGAAATGAACTTGTTTGGTTGTTTGTTAAAGTCAGGGTCAAACTGTTTTAATGGTTCTCAAGAGTATATGTCATTTATTTTCTAATTAACAACAGACTGATATTTACTTGCCAGTCCTGTCTGCTTCCTCCACTGGCCTGTAGCCATCATTTGGGTTTGGCTTAGTTCAGCTTGAAGGGTTTCACCCATGGGTCTAAAGGGACCCACAAGTGCCCATTTTGGAGATAAACAAGTTTGAACCTATTTACAATGGATGAAGTTTCTCCCAATTACCAAGTCCAATTATAAAAGTTGTCTTGAATATCTGCCCACTCGCTACTGTAATGAGAAATCACTAGGAAACATCAGACAAAGTGGGGAAATGCCCCTTTTATAATTGTTTTTTTAAATAGATTGTATAAATTAAGGTCGCCGAATCAGAAATATTCTTCCCCATGAGGAACATCTATGGAAATTGGTCTGGTATATTCAAGAGGAGAGTCAGCTCTTAATCTTAGCTGTAAGGGTCATACTGAAGTTGAAATGGTTTTGCTCTATGGAAAGGTCCATTGAGAATTTAACTCTCAGTAATAGGATTGCTCTCTGAAATTGAAAAGATTACTTAGTATGTGGTGTACTAATTGTAAAATCTACTGAGTCATGCAGCAAAATATGAAAAGGCTATTAGAATTTATGCAGTGTGCACAGTGTAGAAGAATGAGTACATTGCATTCAAATTATTTGCTGAAAATCACTCAAACTGAAATAAGTCCTCTACAAGATCCCTTACAAAGATCTTAGCTACACTACCTGACACATTTACTGTAGGATTTGCCTGCCTCAGTCATCAGCAGCATTTCTGTAGTATATTGACTTGTCGCAATGAACTGCAAGGGTTCTCAAGTTAAAATGGTACATAGTTATTGCACTTCAAGATACAAAGACAGACACCACCACCACACCAAACACCAACAAAGTCTTTTTAGCCTCTGAATTGGGCCCCATTTAAAATTTCTGGCAGGAGAAAGTGAAAGAAATACTGGGGAATGGAGCAATTTGTTGAATGAGCGCTTGTAGGATAAAGACTTAATGCAGAATGTGCAGAGGACAAACAGGAAATTGTGTCATACCTTAGAATCTACTTCCATCTTTTTAGGTTGCCTACCGCAGGCTATGTTTAGTCTACTGGTTAGATCCGTTTTGTTAAGGGATGCTTGTCTTGGCAAAGTCTTTCGTGTTGCAAATTCTATGTAGGTGTGGGTGGAAGTTTGGCTGAATCACAGTTGGCAACGTGGCATGCTAATAAAAAAAAGTTCTAAAAAACGTCTTCTGTTCCTTAGGCGGCATACCTCATCCCACTGCACCCAATGTGTCTCTCTTAAAAATGTCTCCCCTGGGTAAAGAGAGTTTCCCAGTTTCTAGAAAAAGGGCTCAGTGTTGCACATAACAAGGGCCCATGTTTTCTTCTCTCTGATCTTGAAAGGGAAGTATGAGTTGAATGGAAAGCATTGACCAATTATGAAGTGTTTTGGGCCTGAGTTGGCTTTTACAGTTTTTAAGTCAAGCATTAATAGACGTCAGCACAAACACCCACCATGCTTAGTGGAGAATGCCACAAATCAGAACTGTAAAAGTTGAATGTTTAAAGATTGATTCAGTCTTTTTTCATTCAAAAAATCTTATTAAAGCCCATTAAATAAAGTCCTTCAGTGGATTAATACAAACTAGTGATGCAAGTCCTTTAGAGGGAACAAATGAATATTATTATTTATTGCCAAACCCTTCAAGTAAGTCTAAGACTAATAAATGTCTTCAATTTCATTGCGCTTGGTGGTTTTGCAGTATTGCTGTCTGTTTTGCGGTCTTCGTCAGGAGAAAGTTCATATCCATCATCAACTTAATGACCCAGCATGACTTTTACTTCCTTGACTTGATGCCATCTTGTCAATTTCAACCCAAGACCTTGAAATTAAAACAAAAAAATATTTATATATTCCTTTTACTGTTAACATAACCACACACACACAAACAATCATTGTCAACCTACCTCAAGGCAGATCTATTGGCGTTGAGTGCGCGTGGCAACTCTCCTTCTGTTTACAGAGCTGCCTTTGCGAGTCTGGGTCCTGCCCTGCTGCTCTGATGGATAGGCCACCACCTGGGTGGATGCTCTCTGCACCTGCAGACCCTCCAACTCCCTCATGTCCCTGGCCATTTGAGACAACGTCTGACCAGGGTTGGTCTGGAGACGCTGGAAGAGGCTTTCCCTGTTAATTTTCCTCTCTGGGCAGCTGAAGGTCAGGGCCACTCCAGAGTATGACTTCATCTCCCTGGAGAAACCATCTGAGGTGCCATCAAAGCAGCGGCCAATAGCAATCTCCTTGGCGAGCCTGGGGTTCTGGTCTGTGACTGTGTAGATGCCGTAGTTATGTCCAAGAGGATCGACAGGGGCTAACATGGTAAATGCATGGGACTCATTGTTTTGAGCAACTGGTGGATGTTTGGTGAGATATTCTTGCAGGAGGTTGTTGCTGCTGATCATACGACAGTTCCCCTGTGGGAGAACTGATATGAGAGATCTGTCCACCTCAGCTTGGTCAAACAACATGCCGCTGCATTTAAACTCTACGCAGGCTGCAGAAGTATTGGCCTCTCTCATGTCCCGGGTACTGCGTATATCTCTAATACCATAAAGTTTGCCTTTTGTCGCGCGGTGTGTTCCACCCATGTTCTTTGATCTGACCATGACTTCCTTCTGCCCGTGGATCTTGACCTTGATGAAGCAGGCCCTAAACTCCTGAGGATTAGGCCACCAGGAGAGGTAGTCTCCTGTCCAGGTCGTCAAATCATTCTCCTGGAAAGGAACAACATTGTATTCATACTTGTCCTTTTCCACTCTGAAGAACCTGAAGTGATTTGCATCAACTGGGGCATTTTCACAGGCTATTAAACTCTGATATGGATATATTGGCCCATTGGTCTCTTCAACATTATTTGGGTTAGGCTTTGCCAAATTAATTCTGAAGGCTGTTTTCTTCAGGGCTAGATCATCGTGGTCTGAGCGCTGGTAGTCTATTTTATCCAGATATGGCTGAGACACTCCAATGATGTTTGGATTCATCTTGGGAGAGGAAGGAGCCGCCTCCAATTCTTCCCCACCCATGATTCCTGTGACATAGGCTGTGTACGCGTCAGGCCTCTGGGAATCACAAAAAGCTGGTAAACAGGCTCCATTGGGTCCAGTTATGACGCTGTCGAAGCGGCCCCATGCCCTGGGATTAGAGGAGTAGCCAGGTTTGGGCTCCAGGTTTATCAGGCTGATTACAACACCTTCCAGCTGTTCAGTGGGAAGAAACTTGTCACTCATGTAGGCCCGCACCTTGACGTAGCAGCGTCTGTTTTCAGGCACATCCAGATTGAACAGTCTGCGCTCTCTGATCTCCATGTTGCCTATGAGGAATGTGCGCTCCTCCCGCTTGCTCCTCCCATGGCCACCAGTAGTTCTCTGGGTGTAGCTAAAGTCACTCTCCTCCTCCCATACCCCCGTGTCTGCATTTAAGGACCACAGTTTCATTTTGGAGATGTGCTCTTGCATTTTGACATGCTGTGTGTCCAGAAGGACTTGGACCACTCCGGCCCCAAGGACGTCCTGGTTAGTTTCGTCTCTGAAGTCAACTGAGAACATGCCATAGGTCCTCAGGGGGAGCATATCACCCTCATCATCCACAAAGGTCAGGTCCCCAGGGGCTGCAGCAGCTGTGGTGATATTCCTAGGGTCAATGAATGTGACGCTGGCTTTCACAGTTCCTTCATAGACCTCTCCATTTTCTTTATGAAAGGAATTGGGAGGGATCACTATCTGGCCTATGGGGTCTTCCCCTTTAATTTCCCCCAAATCAATGGTGTTGGTCTCCGCTGCGTTGATATCAATTGGTTCCTTCTTCCTCATCACTTTCACATCGTGATAGATGGACCCGCCCCTCCTGTCAAATATGAACACTTTAGGGGAGTCAATGAATTTACGCGTGGGATCAACAAAGTTCACCACCAATCTCTCTGTGTCCCGGTTAACGTGCAGGGTGAAACCTCCTTGGTATCCCGTGGTTCCCACTCTCTCTTTACCAATGTAGATGTGTCCGAAACGCAGAGGCTCGTTATTGTCTGCCGAGACCACTCTGCCGCGAACCAGCACGGTAGGCTCCACACACTTCTGACAGCCGCACTCGGTCACGGCCCGGACGGGCAAGCTGTAGCTCCCGCAGTCAATGATTCGACTTTCCATACGCTGGACCCCGCAGCAGAACACCGCTCCGTCCCTGCAGCGCATGTCAAAGTCTAAGGAGCCGGCGCACTTATTGTGGGGGCAGCGGCCAACGTTGTAGTACATGGAATGAGTCCCAGGTTGAACACAGTCCACCGGGAGTCTGACGTCGTGGTTCTCAGGGGTGGAATTGCACGCCGGTGTTCCTTTAGCTGTGGATTACACAATGCATTATGGGTCAGCGTTGGTGTTCGCACTCACAGACGTTAAGCTCGCAATGTGTATAGTCCCTTGATACTCGTATATGTCTGTGCTGTGTAATAAAATGTAAGTGCAAATTCAAACTCGATGTAAACCTCATTTTCAAAAAAGTCCTTTGCTTTGGCTGTACAGATATACTATTTCATACACACATTTATTGGACAAGTTCAACTTCAAATATTCTTACTGTTCATGAAATCTATTTAATGTTAATAATAAATTAATGTAACTGCATATTTCGCCTTGTTTTTACAAAAAACATGCATACCGAATAGTAACTTGTAAACGGTAAAAGTATTTCACAAAATGTTCTTTTCATCTTTGCGCTCTCCTCTTACTTTCTTTTTCACACACGCACACACACACACACGCACGTGCATACACACACGAGTACAACGTAACACCATTAAAAAGGAATCCCAAGGGGCAGGTTTGTCATCTGCCTCAAGGCCCAGGTGTTGTTGTCCTATGGAATAATGGGCTGGAAGGTGCAGGGATTTTTCTCAACAAGCTTGAGGTTGATTGCTTTAGCACACTCCCACATAGACCCTTTTTGTCTATTTGTATCTTGGTTAATAAGTACCGAGGGAATATGCACAGTGTGTATCTCTCCCACACGGATGTGGAAACATATACTCGTCTGACTCGACTAGAGTAGAAAAAAAAGAAAAGAAACTGAATTTATTGACAATCTTCTGGAGTTCTGGAGAAGTTGGGTTTCGGGTTTTACAGTGTCCCGGACCATCTCTGTCAGTAATGTATCTGCGTTTAGAAAGAAGTAGTTTCAACCAAAATAAACATAATAAAAGCGTACTGCTCCACGTGCAGCCAGATTCTGGGAGCCCAGGTATTTTATGATCCTATTTTCGTTGTATATAGTTTTTTTTCTTGTTTTTTCAACGAAACAGATTAACTGCCCATGGTTAGTGGCTTTACTTTAAATCCATTAACTGACTTTCTTTTTTTTTAATCAGTTGTAGCACAGTGTGGTGTTGTTTGACTCCTGTCAGCGCACAGACTTGGACCCAAATCAATGGGTCTATTACTTTGTAACCACAATGCTAACATTTCTTTTTCAAGCATTCAAATGTGTCATCACAACATGGCTTCAAAGCAGTATACCAATGAGGTAAATCCTTCATGTAGTATTAATGTTATTTTACTGGGTTATCTTGATGGAGGAAATGGCTATTTCTGTAAAACTGGGGATCCTTCCATTGTATTCCTTCCCAAGATTTCTTCCATTTTTCCTAATTAAGGTTTTTGTGGGAGTTTTTTCTTGTCCGATGGCGGGTTAAGGTCAGGGGGTGTCGTTTAATTCCTTGTGATTGTGGGCTTGTGAAGCCATTTGAGACTGTAAAGTGATTAAGGGCTATATAAATAAACTTGACTTGACTTGAAAACTGCCTCCCTGGATTTCAAAGACAATAGCTTTAGAATGAAGTCCTATACTATACATACCAATAACATTAAGGAAGGCCTGAGATGACTTGATGCTGCCCGCAGGGCTGCTGGCTTTGCAGTGGTAGTGTCCTGCCTGCTCAGGCTTCAGGTCTCTCAGTACAAGGTCCTCTTCATACTTAAACAGCTTCCTGTCCAGCAGAGTCCCATTGTGGTACCTGGTTGGTAGAACGAATGGTCAGAAAGAGAAAGAGAGAAAGAGAGAGCAGGAAAATTACAACGATAAAGAGGGTCAAAGAAAGAGGAAAGAGCTGTTAAGAGTCCTTAACGGCACATCTCAATCAAAGAGCCAGCTGAAAACAAAGAACAGCTTTCACACGCACAAACACACACACACACACACACACGCACACACGCACGCACGCACACACACACACGCACACATGCACGCGCGCACAACACACACACAACGCACACACACACACACACGCCACAGTTCAACATATGTCAAACTCTGTTCATTTTTATTAAGTTTCATTTCAAATGTCCGGAATGTTCGGGAATTTCTGCGTTTCCTAAAAAAGACTGAAAACTGTCTTCTGTGTTCTCACCAGTAATATTTGTCCGGTGTGGGTGACCCCGTTGCCTTGCAGCACAGCATCACACGTCCTCCTTCGTAACGCACTTTGTCCTCCGGGTGCTTCACGATGTACGGCTTTTCTGTAGACAGCAGAGGTAAGCAAACTGTGAGGAGCTCGCTCTGACTGTTATGAACGGTACCGCGGGGTCTTGAGATCCAGTAAAACTCAGTCAAGCGTTACACTTTCAGCTCTTGTTGGTTTCCATGCTTATGAAAAATCATTGGTATGGGAATCATAGTTTAAAATACTGCACAGGCAAAAAAACCCAACCCTGTGTTTATTTTGTTTCCATATATGCGAGTGTGTGTAACTGCTCCAGACCACTTCAGGCCTTTCACTAGCTTTTAATATTGTTATTTTGGCTTTTTTCCATTTTGCTTCCCACAGTCTTAGACAAGGATAAATGTCTTACTAGCTCAGGATCGTACTGATGAGGATATTACTTAGTCTCACTTATTGTTGACATTATAAAATAATTTGCTAATACCTTATGTACAAGTCCTGAAAGTCATGGAATACCTTAACTACAACATTTTTTTTCTACATTTTTATTTCCAAATTACAGTGTATGAAACTTTTTGTTTTACGCCGGTGTTGTTTCACCAAAATGACCAGAAGTGAAAACAGCTCACAGGTGAACTTGAGCAACATTATTGTCTTTGCTTAAACCTACAGTACCTCGTTTGTAATCATAACCATAACAACGGTTTGTATCCGTACTCTTTTTTTTTTACTCATCGAGACTCACCAGCTGACTTCAGGACAGCCCGAACCCAGGATATCCCTGTCGTACTACTGGATGTGGAGACGGTGACCGGGGCAAACTTCTCCTTCTTAATGGAGAGCAGGGCTGGGCTTGATGAGCAGACTCCCGGGAGCCTGAATTGGCCCTTGGCGTCCGTACGGGCGCGGATGACCTGGGGTTGGTCAGCCAGTGCCACCCTGGCTCCCGCCACTGGGACACCAGTGGTACTATAGACTTCTCCCTGCAGCGCATGGCCGTCGCACACACACAGACTGCAGTCCTTGCTGGGATGTCCCTCACTGCACACACGCTGACATTTGGCTGTTGAGAAATAGAGAGAGAGAGAGAAAAAGGGAGAGAGACATGGACATAGACAGATAAAAGTGCATATATAGTAAAAAAGATGTTTACAACATTTTCATCATCTACAACGTTAATATCACTAAATTTTATTTTCAACGTCAATGTAAATTTATTCATCTTCATTTCGTTCTGTGCACTTCTTCGTAACTGGTTTCTTCTCTACCTGGGCATGGACTCTTCCCACACTTCTGTATTTCTACAGGTCGTCCAGCACATTGCACTGTCCCCGAGGACCTCACGCAGGTCCTCCTTCTGATCCTTCGACCCCCTCCACAGGTCACTGAACATGTCCCCCAGCGGCCCCAAGGACTCCAGTTGGCTAACGACAGAGACAGGAGGAGATATTCATATGTAAAAAAAACAAAAAAAACAAGAGCTAAGCCAAGAAAGAAGAAAGAACTTAATGTTATAGCAGAATCATCACAAAGTATTAGAGTTTATTCACTGGCAAAATAGTGTGTTTACGTTGTTTGTGAGCCCCTAACCTAAGAGAATTTTCTATCATTGTGTGATTCAAGTTCAAGTTTCACTCAAGTTCAAGTTCAAGTTCAATCATTCAAGTTTTTTGAATCTCTCGTAATTTAATTTATTTAATCAATGGAAAGTTCTCTTCAGTTGTTTAGTTTCTATCATTCTAATCGATAAAGGAAAGAGTAAACAAGTGGCTATCTTAAATGAGTTTCATTGGTTTGTCATGGCCAGGGGAGGCCTGACTGGACTGCACAGCTTACCGTGGCTCAAGGCAACACGGGGGTATATGACCTTTTGCTGCTCTAAAAAGTTGTATCCCCGGGGGCCCCACGGTATGTTAATGCGGTCTTGTGGACCACTGAGCTGATGAAGGCCAGTGTGTCTCCTGTTTGCTCAGCGGAGTGGAGACAGGCCTGTGACTATTTTCATGGTAAGACAGAAGTGCCCTCCGTTCATCCAGCCCTGAACCTCTACTCACATCAAAGGTGCAGTCAGTGAGAAAGACAGATAATTGGAAGAAGCTCACAGAAGAGACAGGGAGACGTTCCAGTATAAAACAGACAAGCAAAAAAGACTTTTATGTAATCAAATTCTACTGTCTGCCACTGGCTTGTTTCCTCTTTCCCCGGCAACAGATTTTTGCATTGAATATTAATTAGGCCCTGGTGTTCCATGACAGATTGTTTTGGTTACAGAAAAACAATTCTGATTGATCTAATACAAAGGGGACATACCTGATGAAGCTGAAATATTAGTCTCGGTATTTACCATTAACATTTAATTCAATATGTTTGATCTTCCACGTGTAATGACATCACAGTTTCTGCGTTGTCAGATAACTCGTACGACATTTTTTGAAAATAAATCTTTGGCTTCAGAGTTCCAGTTCTCATCACTCCCTGAAAAGCATGAATTTATTGGGGGCGAATGAGCATGAATTTAGCAGCAGAGTTCAGGGAGTGGATCTACTCAAAATCCCCCCTTCGTGGATTTGAAGAGACAAAGCCCACAGGTGGAAGCTGGCGAGCTGATGGAAGCACAACATCTATCTATCTATCTATCTATCTATCTATCTATCTATCTATCTATCTATCTATCTATCTATCTATCTATCTATCTATCTATCTATCTATCTATCTAACAGCAGCAGAGCAGAGACAGACTGAACAGATAAGTTTGACAGCTTAAACAGACCCATCTGGTCCCATTTGGGGCGTGGGAACATTTTGATGAGTTGTCTGCCTGAACTAGCTCAAAGCAAGCTTCGCTTCGTGTACAGTACTAGTCCCGTGTTATTCGCATCTTCTCATCTTGGATCAGTACCTGTGCACGGAGGAGTGGCGCACTCCCTCCTGTCTGAATGGTGGCCCAGGCATGCCGGCACCAAAAAGAGAGGCATGGGCTGGGTGCTCACGCATGTCCTCTGACGGACCTGGATGCCCACGTCGTTACAGGCCGTGGTTGAACAGGGACCCCACTCGCTCCAGTCAGTCCAGTAGGCCTGGACTGAAGACACACAATAAACAGCAGAGCATTAAAACCTGGGCAGCAGTGAAGTCTTTAATGGCCCCTCGTTGATGTGCAGACTCACAGCAGGAAAAATATAAACAGGCCATGGGAGCAAGTAAATCATTTTAAAGGGTTTATCCCAGTTGACTCTTCGCTCTACTTCATGTTGACAGTAACGCTTTGGCATATGTGCGCGGCAACAGGTTGTGCAACCCTGAGCTGTTTTTATCAGCGATACCTGGGGGACACTGGAAGCGGACATGGTAGTTGGAGCAGATACGGCCGTAGGGCTGCTCCTTGTTGATGCACCAGAAGCCCTTTTCTAGGCTGGAGTGAACCACCTCCCCAGTGTCCGCCGCTGCTACCCAGTCGCTGGTGCGAGCCTCCATGGCCGTGGGCCGGACACACACCCTCTCTCTGTAGTAGAAGCGGATGGCCTCCAGGCGCTCATAGTCACCGTTCCCCCCGGGGTGGTCGATGTTGAACCAGGATGTCCACTCTGTCACGCCTGGAGTTACACGGAGGGGAGACATGGGTGAAAAACAGAAGGCTTAAGTATTAATCACGGCTGAGAGACAGAATGGAGACAGGAGAAAACAGGCGGAACAAGACGGACATGGCTCAGAACCGAGGGAGGAACAAAGGAGGGTGAGAGGAGGGGTAAGGGTTGGGGGAGCTCTTACATGGAAGGGAGACATGGGTCAAAACGAAGAGGCAGAGAGAAGGCACGAAATAGAGAAACAGAGCAGAACAGGGTTAGAAGGTTTAAGAACGACATCTATATTTGATACATTTTTGGAGGTTTTTGGAGTCAAATTTACTCCTTCCCCTTTGATTGCAGTTTTCGGAGTAGTGCCAGAGGACATGCTCCTTCCCAGATTTTAATTAAGATCTTAATTGCAAGACGCCTTATACTTATGAAGTGGAAGCAGGAGGCTTCTCCTACAATTGTCCAGTGGGCTGGAGAACATATGAGGTTTTTATATATATATCGGGGGTTTTTTTTCTTGGTTTTTTTTTTTTCATTTAATTTTGTACAATTTATCTTTCTGTTTTTCTGGGGGGGGTATAAAAATGGACAACATGCAAACTTTTGTATTTTGGTTTTTCACACTGAACGTATTACAAACTTGTTATGTTGTTGAAAAAAAGGAAAATAAAATGAAATAAATATATACAGTATATATGAAATTATATAAAAATAAATAAATAAATAAAGTTTAAGAGTAGTCTGCTACTGTCGTTTAAGACTGAGTTCATACACCCCAGGGAGGCCAGTGCTGGTTCTTTCCAAGCCCCCTGGTTTGACTGATGAGGTACGCTGAGTCTAGCTTTTTGTCTGCCACATGTTCTGAGCTCACAGCAGTTTCATGGGAGACATGAAGAAATAACTGTGTTGCAATGCTTTAGCACCATACTGATGAGGTATCTTCCTTCTCTCTAATAAATGATGCTCTTGGGGAAATGGACTGCAGGCTGCAATGAGGTGATGTGTATGGATGCAGGGTAAGCTGTCAGGATAAGTGCTGAGGAAGGCAATCTGGATGCAGATACAAGCCCTCCTTGTTTAATTAAAAACAGTTGTTAAATCGTTAAATTCCCATGTTTTTCAGTCACAGGATGACAGCGACACAAGTCTTTGCTTTTGCCTGTGGTTACTTCATAGTGTGTGTTTCTGCAAATATTAACTGTGACAGGATGTCAGTCAATCAGGTTAAACTGTTCTTGTGTGAATTGATTTTTTGCACTATCTATGGTGATGAATACCACTCAACTCAAAAATGTATTCAATTACACAGAAGGGTGTGGATCCAAATTATCTATACAGAACATCAGTTCTCATTAGGCCAGTGATTTAAGACTTTGGCCTTGTGATATAGTCAATACAAAATGGGTTTAGTATTTGTAGACCTTGGTTTCTGATTTACTGTTGTAGTACAAAGTACAAAAATGAACAAAGTACATTTTATTTATGTAGCACCTTTCAAAATGAAAGTTACATGGTGCTGTACAATTATCTCAACAATGAGATAAAATAGATTAAAAAATAATAAAAACAGAAAACAAAAAAGAAATACAAAACACAAAACCAGACACACATTACAACATAACGTGTTTACGATAGAAAGCTTTCTTAAAACCAACTGACTCTGCATTTTTAATGTTAGTCTTCAGTCTAGATTTAGAGACTGCCAAAAGGCCTTGGTCAGAAGACCTGTGTGACCTTACTGTGGTAAATGAATGATTTTTTCCAAATCTTGGAAGGATAATACAAACCTAATTTTAGCAATGTTTCTTAGCTGGAAAAAACAAGCTTGAACCACTGTCTTTAGATGCCAATCAAAGTTCATGTGTTGGTCAAAAATGACTGCTAGTTTTTTTTAAGCTGTCTTAATGTTTGCGTCTAGTGGGCCGACACACTGCTGTGTTTTCTTTGAGACAGTATCGGGGCCTATGATCTGTAGGTTGATCAGATATGAATAATGCAGTAGATATGAATGGCAGCGGTACCTGTAGTCTGTGTGTCAGTTACTGTGTTGTGGGCCACTTTCCTGTTCCTGTCTGTCTGACCCCGTGTCTTCAACCGAGTGTTATTCCAAACAGGCCCTGCAAACATTTAGGTCATCGTCAGAAGGAGGAACACAGAAACGACATCATCACACGAGTAGTACACGGATGACATCACCATGTTTCATTTCCAAATCATGGTTCCTAAATCTATTTGAGGAGTTTGATTTCAAAACTTGTGACAGCTGCTCCTTATAGAAAATGACTGTAAGTACAACAAAAAATTATAGTAGGTAATTTAATTTATTGGTTGACAAGACAGACAGTATGATAACACTTTTAATGACTGGATCCTGTATATTTTAGACATAATAAATGAACATCAAGTGATTTTCTTTTGGACAAATACAATTAAGGAATAGAATCTTTTTATAGTGTCTGAAAAGTTTGAATTTTAGGATCTAACACAATGATAGTACAGGGATAACCTGCACTTGGGAGTGCAAATGTATCATGGTTTAACCCGTTTGTTTTACAGTTTGTCTCTGAGTAGCTACAGCAGTAGTCTACAGCATGTTCCACAGCTTGTCTGAATGTCTGTGAATGTGAGAGAACTGTCCCCGCTCCAAGTCGTGCGTGCACAAGGAGGGTCCGCGGTTTGTATCCACTCTGGGTGCACTTTCTCTTGGTATGTGTTTGCAGGTACTTACTCATGTGGTTAAGTTAATCCATCTATGAGCATGTTTGTGGGTACATGTGTGTGGCTTAATGGGAGTTTAATGAGAACACGGTGGCACTAGATCAACAAACAGCGCACACACACACACACACACACACACACACACACAAACACTGAGGGGATTAATAAAGTGCAATCTAAATCTATAACACACACACACACACACAGATAACACACACACATTACATTAGCAGCAGTCAGAGTGCATGCTGCTCTTTGATCAAGGCATGAGGGGTTTCTCGGTGTGAAGTCAGACCCTGTCATTACAAAACACCACATGGAAAAGTACTGCTGACGTGTTTTCTCCATCCTTCAATTTATATTCTCATCTTTCATTCTTTTTGTCCTAAGGTGCTCTATCATTTCTGTCCACTGTTCATCTGTGCTGAAACAATCACTTGGCCGCGGTCGGCTCAGGGCTTCTCTCAGAAGAAAGGATTAAGAATCAGAGAGGAAGGGAGAGCCAGACAGATGGGCAGGCAGACAGACAGGCAGGCAGGCAGGCAGGCAGGCAGGCAGGCAGGCAGGCAGGCAGGCAGGCAGGCAGGCAGGCAGACAGACAGACAGACAGACAGACAGACAGACAGACAGG